>CM038214.1:461160-644059 GCA_021442155.1 Cymbidium sinense | reverse complement strand
TTTGATAGATTTATTTATGGACCATGTTGATGTCGATGGACCCATTGAAGAAGAGCTATATCGGACTTGTATCATATCTCATTTACAAATCCAAAGGGATAGTCTACTGGCATGGGGTAGAGCTAGCAAACCTAAGGGTTTGCCTTTTGATTGTTACTTGTGCTAGGAAGAAGGCATAGCGGACTTACATCTTCTAAAAGAGAACAACTGATTGTTGGTAGCACAACAAATCAAATTGACTTAGGGTGACTCTTGAATGTCATGGGACTTATATCAACTCAAGAGTAGTGGATTCTATAAGTTTTCTTTGACACCTAAGATAGGATGCTTAGGAAAAGGTAGCTAGGGTGTCCTCTAATCCATAAGTGAATATATTTTGTTTATATATTTGTGTGGACCTTGTTGGTGTGAGGGACCACACTGAGAAGGGGCTATGTCGGCCTTGACCTATCTTAGATTTACTGGACCAAGGGAGAATCTGCACATCCACATGATGGATTCTCCAACCACAGGGGTGGTTACTAGGAAAGAGGAACTGTCCAATTAGTAACTAGTAATGTCTAAATGGGGTGCGGATGTGATCCAAATATAGTGCCCAAGGGAGATGTTGCTAGGGGCATTATCTTGAGCCACGGAAAAGAAAGCCTATAGGTGTATGGTGGCCAACTCAAGGAGAAAGCATAGAGACTTACATCTACCATGAGTGGTGTATCTAAGGTGTGAGAACCAACCAACCTAAGGTGTATCCATCAAATTAGTGGTGTATCCATCAGCATAGTGAGAACCAACCTAAGGTGTCATTGGTGTGCAACAATTAATGGAAAGAAAGCATGTAGGCTTACAACTTTCCAAGCGAAACTAATCATCAGGATAGTCATTGTCGGGGGATAGATGCTATAACCTAGAGTGACTACTAGCGAGGAGCCCCAGGAAGGGGACCCCAAACTTGAAGCAATCAAGGGAAGGAGCACTAGGGACTTATCCTAAACCTCAATATACTACCATTAGTGTGCGAAGGCTAATCCAAGAAGAAGAAAGTGTAGTAGACTCACATCTTCTTAAATGAAGCCAACATGGGGTAGCTTACAGTCCATGCAGTAAGGCATACCAAACTAACAAGGCACTTGTCGGTGTGCAGTGGCCAAGTAAGGAAGGAAACCATAACAGACTTACATCCTCAAAGCAAGAAGACCACTTGGGTGACACACTAGCGAGGGTAACGTCATTAACCTAGACTCTGAGTGAGTATTTGGGGCATTATCTCAGTAGCGAGAAAAGATATGTGTTTTATTTATATGTTTGTGTGTAGTTTGTGTTTATTGTGTGTGTGATGAAGGATAGGATGCTAGTTCTTACACTACCCTAAACACATCATGGATTCACAAACAAGAATACTTTTACATGGAAGAGATTGAATTCAAAATGGAATTTTCATTGATGATAATTATTTTCAAACATGATTTATAATATTTATTTAAGTAGAGCCCATTGATTGGAAGCATTAGGCACTCTCTTTTATTAATAAGTTGATAAGATCCTCCTTTGGTGGCCTTTCTATGGCAAAGGGCCTTCCCAAGTGGGTTCAAACTTTCCTCCCATCTTACAATGGACAATAATCTCTTAGAACTAAAATAAGCTCTTACTTGAAAAGCTCTAGGATGGACCAACTTATTGTGAGCTTGAATCATTTTAGCTTTTTCTTGGTTTTGGCATGCAGTCTCTCCTCCAAACCTTTGAGCTCTTCTAACTACAACTTGGCATTCTTCTATATTATGATCTTGCTACCCATAGCTATCCTTAGTGATGGGAGTTTAACTTCTAATGGTAGAATGGCTTCGGACCCATATACTAAGGAGAAAAGTAGGCGAGTTGGAGTTCTATATGTATGGTGTGGACAAGGCTTCAACTAACTGCTCAAGCCTTATGTATTATCAGTGTCTTCTTTAGTATTTGGATGAGAGTTTTGTTGAAGGATTCTTTAAGCCATTTTTTCTTGGGTAGTTGATGGTAGAATATCTATAATCTAAGTTGTCTCGGGTAGTTTTGATCTGGTGCTCTTGAATGTAGTACCATTTATCAGATATAATTCATAGGTACTCGAACCTATATATGATATGGTTCTAAAAATTGGAGCACATCTTGAGTTGTGACCTCTTTGAATGGAATCACTTACCATTTGGGAAAAGTAGTAGTAGAAGCTAAGATGACGATGACCCTTGGAAGAAGGAGGATCAATCGACCCACTATGTTGGTACCCCAACACTCGAATGGCCATGCTGTAGGATGTAGAATGTTGGGTGGTTGGTGTAGGATACACCGTGTATTTGACATTGGTGGCATCTAGCCATATCCATGCAATCTTTGATCATGATAGTAGTATCCTAGTCTCTTGATCTTGGCATTCATCTTTGGACTAGATTGGTTGGCTCCACATAATCTTACTTGGTCATGATCTTATGGGCTTGTGCTTGTAACATAACCACATATATGATCAAAGATCCACACAAGACACCATCCACAAGAGCATAGGAAAGTGCTCTACTTCATCGATGGGCTTGGGACTTCTCTTGAGGTAGTTTCCTTTATTTAGGTAATCCATGAATGGTTTCTCCAACTCCTCATCCTTCTTGATGGCCTCCCTTCAAGAGTACTTTTGATGAGTTCAATATCAATAAGGGATAAGACTTATTTTGGACCTTTATTGATATGGACTCATCCTCAACACTCAACAAGCTTGGCTAAAAATACATGATTCTCTCCTTGAGGAATCTTATAAATGGTAACCTCTAAGGATTTGGGCCTACTCCATGGTGTACTTGTGGTAGTGATGGAGCTTGGGCTTTATAACCTTATAGGGAATCCTGAAAGATGTTGATGTTGATGCTTAGAGTAATGACTAACTCAATCGAGCCTCATTACTTTATTGGTGTAGGATTGGATAGATGATATGAGAATCTCATCACATCACAGAGTTAAGAGAACTATTCTACCCTTTCAGAATAGTAGATTATGGTTCTTCTCCTCTTTGAGAGGAAGCACCATCAAAGTACATCTCCCAATGGTGAATGCTAGTATCCCTAAGTTCATGATTTGTTCATTGGAGATCATCACTTAAGAGAGTCGGGAAGTGGGTGTCTACTAAGAAATCTAGTGCTTTATCCTTTCACCGCAGAGGTATGAAGGTAATGTCAAAGCTAGAGGATCATGGACCATCATGCCAATGGATAATCGACCATGTCATGAGATACTATATGGATTGATCTAGAGATTAAGTTCACCTTATGAGGAAGCATGTAGTGTATAGCTTTTGGGATGCAAAGATTAAAGCTAGGCAATGCTTCTCAATGGGTGGATAATAGCCTCAACGATTAGATGATATGAGGTAGTAGAGTGTGTTTTCCTTCATCATTGGCTTGGGCAACAAAGCACCAAAGTCATCTATGTAGTGTAAAGTATGAGGGCTTGCGGATAAGTAGAACCAGTGTCATCATGTAATGCTTGATGTCTTCGAAGGCATGCTCACACTTTTCATCCCACTTGAACTTGGCATCCTTTTTGATAAGCGAGAATGACATCTTGATAGGTTGGATATAAAGCATCTTAGATATGCCAACTGCCCTTGGAATGATCTGAGTTGAGTTAAACTTTTAGGGGTGGCATTTTTAATTTTGTCTTGATCTTCTCCAGATCGATTTTGATTCCCTGGTGTCGGACAACAAACCCAAGAATTTCCTTGAAGCTACTCCGAATGCACACTTTAAGGGGATCCTTTTGAGGTTAAATTGTCTTAACTATTTGGAAACTACTCTCAAGTCAAAGAGATGGGTCTTCATTTTCTCTACTTTTGACCATGAGATCATCGACATAGCATTTGATGATGAATGAGTTCATCAAAGATTGAGTCATAGCTTTGGTATGTAGCACCACATTTTAAGAAAGGCATGACCTTATAGCAATAGATTGATCGGGGTTCTAAAAGTAGTGTTTCTTTCATCTTTGCCATCTTTATTTGGTTATATCTAGATGAGCCATCCATGAAAGAGATGAGATGAATGTCCACCATACTCGGGATTGGTAGTGGAAATTCATCTTTTGGACATGCCTTATTTAAATCCTAAAATTGATGCATATGTGAATTTGGCCATTCTTTTTCTTAATGATGATCTTTGGCTAAGTAGGGTATTTTTCTTCTAGATGAAGCCAACATCGATGTTCTTGACTTCATAAATGACTATTTTTTTCTAATCATCACATGCATCTAGGAGCTTGCTTGATAGGGTTAGCGGTAGGCTCTATTACTAGTTTATGGATTGTAGGAATCAGCATCTCTTCATAACTCCATGCAAAAAGTCCTTAAACTCTCAATAGCTAACTAAGTCATTGGTTTCAATTTCATTCAACAAAAAATTGATGTATGTCGTGGATCTTCTTGATCTAAGTTGATTTCCTTGAGCTCATCAATGGTTGACTTGATCTCTTCTTGAACTCTAGTGCATCTTTGACTTAATTTGGATCATCTAAGTTTCTAAGCATAGCTCCTCATATGAGTTAATATGATTTGAAAAGAACCTATCATTCCAAATGATTGGTGATGACTAGCGGTAATCATCATCATTGATTGTACCCAAATCCTAGTCTAGTCTTGATTGAGCTTTTGCATTTGTTCTTCCATATTCTTTTGAGCTTTGACCAAGTATATGGGATTAACCCTTTCTTTGCTAAATTATGACACAAGGCAAGTACCAATCAAAAGGTAATTCTATTAAATCTTTATATGAATCATCCTCAAGTTCTACATCAACTTCTTGACTTGAGGATGATGCTCCTAAAGAACCTCACGAGTCTTCACACTTATGGATGACTTAGGGCTTCCTTAACTACCAAACCCTCGCTTTTGAGAGGAAAGTGGGGTTAGAGCTAAGGTTCCCAACTATGCCTAAGTTTCACATATAGACTTGGATACACTTATGCTTTGCTTTGGAGCCGGTCTTCTTCTATCGGCTCAAGTGTCACCTCCAAAAGAATCTACTACTAAGAAGAGGAGTGTGCTAACCATATAAGACTCATCCTATGAACTAGATTCTAAGTCTATATGGATAGCGGTGTACTCAACTAGATGGGACATATCTTCTATTGGGTGGCCAATAAGGTTTTCCACCCCTGGGGCTGCCTCAGCCTCTTCCTTCTAGGTGGAGGTGGGTCATCCTACCATATGTTCAAATGGAGTAACGAATTATGGATGGAATTTAATGTGGGCTCCACTTCCTCCTCCAAGTCTATTTTTAGCTCCCTTTTATTTTTCATTTTCTCTTTTCTTTTCTTTTCTTTTTTTCTTTTCTTTTTATTTTCTTTTTTTTTTTTTTATTTTAAACTTTGGCCAAGTTCACGAGAATAGACTTGTTGATTTTGAGGGAGGTAGTAAGCGCATCTATATGTGACCGTGAACTATAAATGGCTTGAGATCTCCTTTGACACAAGTAGATGATCCCTCTCACAAACTTCATACACGATGTAGAGGATGGAACTATGTTGTTCTCATGTATCCATGGTCTCCCAAGCAAAGTGTTGAAAGATGTATCCAGTCTATAATGTGAAACTTGGCTTTGGTCTTCCAATCATCTATCTCAAGGCAACACTATGGAGCCTAAGGCTATTGACCTCACTTTTGGGTCAATTCAATCTTCCCATCTTAGACTTAGGGTCTTCTAGACAGACTTGACTTCCTAGTCATAAGACACTTCTACAATTAGGTAAACACTTAACTAAAAAAACTTAGAAGGTTAACCATAGGATTAGGTTATGCCTTAGGGATTAGGATAATCCACACCTACAAATCCAATCCATGTTCACCTTCTCAAACCTAAACCTCAAGTTCAATTCAAACATCATCAAATCCAAATCCAAACCCAAATTCCAAAACCAAATGATTGAAGCCCATGATCAAATCCAAACTTGAAACCCTTCTAAGCCATATGACCTATCCATGGACTTAGCCAAATCTTAATCCAAATCAATCCAAAATCAATTGATTTTCTCATAATCAATTTATATCTTCAATCATCTTCTAAATATAAATCAAATCTACATTCAAATGATCAAAACTAAATCAAACTAAATCAAATTAATCAAAACCCTTCTAAGCCATATGACCTATCCATGGACTTTGCCAAATCTTAATCCAAATCAAGTCAAACTCAATTGATTTTCTCACAAATCAATCATATTTTTAATCATCTTCACAAATTTAAATGAAATATACATTTAAATCATCAAAACTAAATCAAACTAAATCAAAATCCAAACCAAGACACATGACTCTTTGGACTTAGCCAAATTCCTTCATTCCAAAACCCAAATTCAATTGATTTCTCATGAATCAATCATACCTTCAATCATATTCACAAATATAAATGAAATCTACAATCATCAAAACCAAAATCAAACCCCAAGTCAACCTTTTGACTTGAAATGTTCTGAACCAAAACCCATTTAAACCAAATTGCAATTGAATATATATCAATCCCAAATCCATATATAAACTCAACTAAATCAAAACTCAACCCAAAATCAAGCCAACTAAACCCAATTGGTCCACTTGACCCAAAGTGGCCAATTTGACCTATTTGAGCCAAGTTCTAATCCTACCCAAAATTGGATTGAAGCCCATCAAAACCTCCATCATGATTGTTGATCACCTAGGTTGATCAATTGTCACAAAGTCAAACCAAGTCAACTTGGTCATTTGACCAAGTCAACCTTAACCCATATGAACCCAAACTAGCCAATTATGCAACCTAAGCCAAATCCCTTGAAACCAATGATTCATACCAAATCAAAATCAATATTTGAATATGACTTAATTGAGTCAAACCAAACCCAATTGGCCCTCTTGACCCAAGTTGACCCAAATTGACCTAAAGACTAAATTGGGTCAAATCAAAATATAAACCAAATTCATTCCAAATTGGTTTTGAACTTGACCAAAGCCATGATTGGACCCAATTGAACACAATTGACCTACTTAGCCCAAATTGACCTAAAGCTTCAAGTTGGCCTAAACCAAAACCAAATACAAATTAATTGAAACCAAAACCTACAATCATCTTCAATTGGTCAACTAAACCCAAACCAACAAAATTTGGCCAATTTGGTCAAATTGGTCAACTAATCCATTTGACCCAAATGAATTTAAATGAGCCAAAATCAAATCTAAGCCAAACTAAACCAAACCAATTGAACCAAAACATCCCAAATGATCATATGAACTTGACCCAACCCTTGCTTTGACCCAATTTGACCAATTGGTCAACTTGACCCAACTAACCTAATTTGACCTAAATGAGTCAAATTGACCCTAACCAAATCAACTCCAATTGACTTGAAATTTGGGCTAACCCACTTTTGGCTCATTTCAAATATGCCAAATCAAATCCAATGCCAAATGATCATTCTACCCTTTGGGTCAAGGGCATCACATGAGACAAATCACCCATGTAAGTGGTCATTTCCATTCCTTGGCCACTTGGTACTCTCCCAATGGTCCACCTAGACACTCCCACGACCCAGGGGTGGTTGGGTTGACCACACCATGGGAGGTGAAATCACCTCACCCTCCCATTGGATTTGAAACCCATAAAACCCATGATTCCTCTTTGGTAGCCACCTCCACCTTCAACCAACCAGATGAGCCAACTCCTCCTCCACATGACTCACGAGATGGTGATGGCCATTAGAAAAATCCCACCATCATCAAGATGAAGGGGTATACACCCACTTGTTTCCACTCAAACACACAAAAAAAATTAATCCTTAGAGCCTACCCAAGATGAACACTAGAGCCATTTCCAAGCTCCCAAGCTCATTCCTCGATCAAAAATGCCATTCTTGTCCATCCAAAATAGACACTCCCATTTCCAACTAACTTCCCCATTTCTCCATCAAACTCAAATTAACTTTGCACCTTCCTAGGCCTCATGTGAGTAAGAATGAATCATCTCCCAAGCTTCGAGCGAGGTGGGACATCAAAGCCCAACTCCAAATCATCGTTCATGGCCTTAGAACATGAGAATTGATCCAATTGCTACTCAAGGGCTTCATCTCACTAGATGAAGCTTCTTCATCATTTGAGCCACGGTCTTGAGCTCGGTGAGGTATGCTTCCAAAATAATCCTTAGGAAAAAATGGGTTGGAGCTTTTGAAGAAAACTTTCTCATGTGATCTTGACCATTGGATCCCCTCGATCGATGTTGTGAAGGTGTGGATCCTTTTGGAGTTGATCAGCTTCGGGTAGCTTCGGATCAAGTGAGCAATGATGGATGAACTCCATTCTCCCTCACTCATGATGTTAGATCACACACATCCATTCTACATGATGGAATGGATGATTGTGATTAGATCTAGATTGATCGATTTAATCTATTATTAAGTGGGATTAATCATAGCCATCGATCTTAGATCGGCGATGAAAGAAAGCATGCGCATGCATAGCAGCGTTAGATAAGTTTTAAGTAGCAATCTCACATGCCATGTGGAAAAACATGTTCATTAGTACATGGCCAATAATTAGGCTTTAATTTAGCTTAATTAATTTTTAATGGATGAAACTTCTAAAATCATAAAATCATAGATAAATAAAAATGCAAATAAATACTTATTTTAAAGGTATTTGAGGAGAATTAATTAAAATGATCTTAACTAATTTTGAATAGTAATTAAGGTTTAATTAAAGTTTAATTATAAATTAATTAATTATTACTCTTAATTACTTGAGCAATTAATCCCAAATTTTGTTGGTTAATTTAATAGGATGACCTATGCCTCCCATGATTTTCTTGGGATTTATTTCACAGTTAATTAAGAAGATAGAATAATTAAACCTTAACTACTCTTTTAAGTTAATTAATGATTAATTAATCCCATGACCAGTAACAAATTGCTTAATTAAGTTTATTAATCATTTGTTAATAGTAAGTGAACTAAGGAATAGGTTGGGACCCCTTTCCTTGTTCATTTCACCCTTTTTAAAATGAAATTATTAATATTTAACTAATTAATTAAATCACTTAATCAAATTGAAATCATAATCACATCACCTTAATTAATTAAATCATGGGGTAGATCTTTCTTTGGGTGTTAATAACCTAAAGGAGTTTAATGAAATTATGGTTAGTCCACATGTGTGGAAAACCATAAAAAGTAATTAAATTCCTTAATCTAATTAACTATTAATCATGAGCAATTGCATTAGGCCCCTTTTATATCCTAGGATCATTGCAAGTTTATTTTCCATGCATATCATGTTGGCTCATAATTATTTAGTTAATTACTTTAAGGTAACATAGGTAAGGGTAATTAATTCATCTAATTAAAGGTTCAACTTAATTAACCCATAAAATCAACTTAATTACATTTCCTTAAATTAAATCAAATCACTAATGTGGAATGGGTTTAAAACAAAGTGATGATTTCTCTTCTCTCTTTAAATCAAATCAAATCAAAACTTAATTAATAAAGAAGCTTTGGTTTGCTATTTGATTGTCCTTAAGAACTAGTTTGGTTGAATGAATCACATGCTTATATTTGATTGTCCTCTTTCAATCATGTTAAATTTGGTATGTCATTTGAATTCATGCATCCATCTTTTTAAAATCAAGTAAAATAAAATGGATTTCTTTTATCTAATCTTGCATGTGTTGATTTAATTTAATATATGTGTGGTATTATCACTATTAAATCCAAATGTATTTTTCAAAAGCTTATAAATGAATAATAATATGTGTTATGATGATAGTTATAAATACATAAGAAATGCATGTGCTTATAGCTTAAGTGTATGAATGTTGAGTTCTCTTTCCTCTATTCATGTGTTGATTTATATAAGATTGAATGGTAATGGGTATATAGTCGGACATCCGGAACATGAGGCTTTAGCTAGCCCCAAGGAGGTCATTTGATTACCTCACTTTCCTGGTTTAACAATGGCATGTACCCATTTGATTTCATTCTTATGTATTTCAACATTAGAATTTGGATAGAGCTTTAATTCATATATATAAATGATTCAATCAAAAAAAATATACAATCTTTGCATGGTTTTCTTTCCCTCATTTATGTATACATCCATGTGTGTCCAAGAAAAACAAGTATATAGTCTGGACATCCCAGGAATACGAGGCTTTAGTTAGCCCCAAGGAGGTCATTTGATTACCTCACTTCCCTAGTTTAACAATGACATGTATTTACCTATATCTTTGTACATGTATATGTATATGTGATTAGTGAATGAAAATCCCATTTTACATTAAAATTGCATGCATTCATAATTGACTAAGTGGTTGAATTAATTAGCCATATGATTTGGAGCTTACTTCCTATGTTCCTGTATACAAATTTACATATGTTTGAATGCAAGTGGGTATATAGTCTAGACATCCTGAGAATACGAGGCTTTAGCTAGCTCTAAGGAGGTCATTTGATTACCTCACTTCCCTAGTTTAACAAAGGCACATGCCTATTTAATTCCATTCTTATGTCCTTTTTGTTTAAGAATTTGGATAAAGTTTTAAATTAATATGTTTAAATAATTCAATCAAATAAAATATAAATTCTAAACATACACATACATTCATCATTTAAGTGTGCTAAAATATGTTGCATGTATAGATACACTTAGATTAAATCATATGCATGTTACATGTGATGGAAAGGAATGATTTAATATATGTCATGTGGTAGTAATTCAATTAAATTAATCTTAAGATGCCTTTCATTTTGAATAGGATTATTTAAAGTGAACCTAAACTTAGATTAATAAATCATTTAATAAGCCATTCACTAAAGAGAACTAAATCAAATTAATATAATTTAGAAAGTGACTTATGGTAGGGCTGAAAGAGGGAAATCCACTTTTCCTCTCTTTATAACATTTAGTTGCTAAGTGTAATCAAATGAAAAAAAGAAAACACAAATTAAAATTCTCAATTCAATTAAACTACTTCAAGTGAAATCAACCTTTCATGTTAAATTGAATCCTTCTACACTTAGAAAATACAACACTAATGCTAACAAGACTTACCAAGCTTAATACACAAATTAGAATTAAGTCACCCCTTCTAGCTCAAAGTTAGGACAGTGTATTGTGTGATGCATGTTTTATTTTATGATGTATTATTTTTGATTGAATGTTAGGGTGTATGCTTCAGTAGACTAGATGATAGGTTATTAGCTAATCATATTTTTGTAGGGGATTATGCTTAAGGATGCTTAAAATAAATGTAAATATATGCTAGGTTTCTTAAATCTTAATAATAATCCAAGTTAGGATACATGGGCTTAGTTACCCATGTGTAGGTGCTAAGTCCAAATTATACAATACTTGGGATTATATGTATATTTAGCTAACCTCTATTTTGTAGGTGTAGTTAGATTTACTTTTCCCATATAAATGTAATTTTTTCAATAGGAATTAGGATTAGTGCTATGGGGGATTAGGATAAGCAATGGCTAGAAGGCTTTGTCTTGGGGTGCCCTATGATGCCTTTGAAGCACCATCCAAATCAAAGAAGGAACCAAATCAAAATGGAGATATGAAGAAGACCCCAGCATTTAATACAATTATAATTATTCTTTCATATTCTAGGTTGTATAAGTAGAGTTATACCCATCTTTTCTCTCTTGGGTTGTATGGCGGTAAACATGCCTTTTATTCTTTTATGATAGTTTATATAATTGTTTGATGTTATGTTTACATTGTGCATTACATGATTTTCATAGTTTCTTAAATGATTGATGCTTTAATGTGTGGCTTGGATGATTAGGCTCTTAGGATAAAATAACTTTTCTACCCAACTAATCACACATATAACTAAATTTTAAACAACTCATAACCTATCATAAAGCCTAAGACATAAATAAGATAATTAAAGATTTAGCAACCCCTTACACATGTTGTTGTATGTTTCACATCATGCATGCATATTCTTTCTCTTGAACATGAAGGATCTCCATCTTTTGTAAAAGAATGCTTGACCTGAGGGCATCCTTGTGGTGGAGAACACCTTCTTCTAGCTGATTTAACCCATAACCTATTTCATCATGCATTTAGGCATAAGAAATCCTAAAGCCTCTCAAAATGATCTAAAAATGAAATAAAATTTGAAAAGATTTTTGTATCTATAGATTAAGTCATATGCTCATGTCACTCACTCTAGTCTCTTAGAGTGTGTTTGGGACTTTAGTCTCTCTTTCTAATTAAATCTAGCTATCTTGCAATTCATAAGACCTACATGGTTTTAAAATGTAGGAGTCATTGGTGGAGTCCAGTGGAATAATTTATTCTCTCTTATGGAGGTAAACCTTATGTCCATATGTTGCTTAAATTTAGATGGTGCTTTAGCTCATACTAAAGCTCTAGATTTAGGATCCGAGGTAGCTATTTCTGCTACAGCATAAATCCTCACCTCTTGGGCATTCCCCTTGTGTTGGTGGATTATAAGCCAGTCTAATTAAATTTCAACTCAAAACATATAAATCTCCCAACTTAAAATTATAAAGCCCATGATAGGTTGGAATGCTTGCTTCACTAGGCCTCATGGTTTCATGAATTTCATTTTTATTCCAAAATAAGTCTTCTCCTTGAACTTTCCCAATTGATTTTTTACAATAAAATCTTTGATAGTCTATTTGAGATCTTTGGAGGAAAATTTCTAAGTTTCTCCTAAAATATGAAACTTCTAAGAAATTTACTAAAGTATAAATCATGGTGTCCTAATATCCTTGACTTAAATGGTCTCAATCAGATTAACCCATCCATGATATTCCTTTTCACTCAATCTTTAAATGAATTTGGTCACATCTTTCTTTGGGTTTAGATGTCAATCCTCAAGTAGGCAGTTCTTAGACTCATAATGTTGAGATAGGTCCCACTCTAGATAGCTTGTATCAGCAACCCACTATAATGTAAAGAGGTGGTGTGCTATCATCAGTAAGTCTTCATTGTTGAATGTAACTCTTAAGATGTCCTTTAGTGGCATGTCCTCTTTAGTAGCGTCCTAAGCATATCTCTAGATCAAGTAAGGCCTTGATTAGAGATTCTCTCATCTCTTTGGATGACAAGGGCATGTATATGCTTACTTTGAAACTTTCTAAGGTGAGCTAGGACATTGTAATCAACTTAGCTTGGTCCTCCACAAGCATATCCATGGGTGGAGCATCTATGAGGGCTTTTGCTCAGAACCAATGACTTGCTTACCCTTATCACGAGGTGCTACCCAGGAGGTAAAACTTTACTACATACATTGACTTGGTGACATCTTGGAATGATGAGCTTGTGGAAAGTTCTACCTTCTTATTAGGCATACCTATGACTTCTCCTATGGGATCCTGAGTAGTTGACTCTAAGTCAAACTCAAGAGGTGAACCTGATTAATTTAGAGAAGGATAGTCTAGCTCTAAATTAGAAAGGAAAGAATCAAAACTATTATTATTTTTATTTAGACTTGGAGAGCTTTCAATAGGAATAAAATCAAGAGCATCAAAAGTAGACTCTATATAAGTAGAATCAGCTTTCTTCATTAATTTCTTTTTGGGTGGAGGTACATGATAGAATTAAAGTAAAGTATGTGGGTAAAGATTTTGCCTTATCCATAGAACTGCTATAGTTGAAGGAGCTAAGAAAATTGGTAGCTCTAGTGGAGGAAATATTGGACTTGGTGGCTATCTCTTGGACTATCAGACAAGTATGGTGACCTACTACTTGGCAATCACCCCTCCAAGTTATCCTTTGCAACTAGCAAACCTTCCTTGGTGTTGAGGTTTGAGCAACTTCACTAGGAAAGCTTCTTGATCTTAGAAATGATCTTCTTAGAGGTTTGGGATAGGAATATCTTAACCTTCTTTGGTCTTAAGAGGATCGTATCCCCAAGGATTACTCTATGATGGTTGTTCTAATAGGTATTCCTTAGGGATAACTGGCTCTCAACTTAGGCTCAAGAGTCCTTAAAAGTGATACAATCCTCAAGACATGGCCTAACATGCGTGGTAGGGGTAATAGCTAGGATCATCATTCTTGCCCACTTCCGACTTAGGCTCTAGAAGTCAGGTTTCTTTAGAGATTCTTAAAGATTTTCCTAACTACCTCTCCCTTGAATGAATATGACTTATCAATCTATGGTAGAGGTGGAAAGTAGCCACTGGCGATGGATATGAATACCTTGGGTAGGATGAGGTGGTGGAAATGATCATTATGGTGGTGGTGGGTATGATGGTGAGGTGGTGGAAGAGGAGGTGGCAAAGGAGGTACTAGCTTAGTCTCCCTATTGAACTCAGTTGCTTCCCTCACTTGACATAACTATCCACGGATTCTTCTTAAACACATGCTTGGGCTAGATGATTGGTGAAAGGGGTGTTTGGCTTCCTCTTATAGGCTAGCCCTTGTTGATTAATTTCTCAAATGTTTTGATGGTAAACCTAAGCATGAAGGTGATGGGCCATGGATAGAATCTCATGGCATCTTGAGATAGTTGTAGTTCTCATTTCATGCGGTTGTGCCACGAGAATGTAATCAACAAGGGACTTGAGTTTATTTCTCTACAATGAGGTCACAACAATCACCCTCTCTGAGCTACAAACCTCTTGATGAAAGGGTGCTCCAACTCAAAAGTCTTCTTTAGAACCATTGGTTGTTTACCAATCAATGCAACACTTGAGACTTAAAGGTGGAAGAGAGGAGTGTTCTTTGCCATTAAGTTAACAACCAACTCTAAAGTGTGCAATGTGTATCATGGGTTCCCACTAAGATCTTGAAGGATGGTGGCAGAAAACCTAAATAAAATAAAAACTAAATAAAACCTAAATAAAAATAAACCTAAAAAAAAATAAATAAAAATAAAACCTAAACTTAAACTAAAAAAACCTAAACTAAAAAAAATAAAATAAAATAAACATAAAACTAAAATAAAATAAAATAAAATAAAATAAATAAAACCTAAACTAAAACTAAAATAAAATAAAATAAATAAAAATAAACTAAACATACTAAAAAATAAAAACCTAAAAATAAACCTAAAATAAAACCTAAAACCTAAACAAAAATAAAATAAAAACCACTAAATAAAATAAAATAACACTAAATAATAAAAATAAAACTAAAAAAAATAACATACTAACTAAAACAAAAAAATAACTAAAATAAAAAATAAATAAAAATAAAATAACTAAATAATAAAAAATAAAATAAATATAAATAATAAATAAATAAAGCTAAATGAGCTAAATAGGCTTTTATTTAAAAAACCCTGACCTCTAATAAACCCTAAACCTACTCATAAACTAGCCACACTTAACCTAAAACTCTGGCCTGACTTAAGCCTAGGCCAAGGCCCTACCCTAAGCCCTAAAAGCCCACCCTGACCTAACCAAGGCTGGGCCTGCCAATATACTAGGCCACAAAACTAACCTCTAAACTAAACTCTAATACCCAAAACCTAAATGAATTACCTAGGTATCTAAAATAATAATAACTACTAACCTAAAATAAAAAAAAAACTGACTAAAAGAAAAACTCTATAAAATAAAACCTAATAAAATATAAAATTACTAAAAAAATAAATCTAAAATAAAAATAAAATAAATATAAAACTATAAACTAATAAAAATAAAGAAAATAAACTAATAAATGATAAAACTTATAAAAATATAATAAAATATTCTTAAACCTACCTAAAATAATAATAAACTCTAAACCTCTAAATCTACCCTAGCCATACCTCCCTTCTAAATACCTAACTAACTAAAATCTATATCTAAACTGACCCTAAATATAATAAATTATAATACCCTCCTAACTCATAAACCCTATACTTTCCTCTAAACTTATGGCCCTCCTACTCCTAAACTCTTCAATTCACTATACCCTAAATCCTAAATACCCTAATTTACTAAACTATCTACTAACACTAACCTAAACCTAAACCCTAAACCCACTACCTAAACCAACCCACTCTCCTCTCTGAATGGCGCTCTAGGCGTTGATTTCCCTTTCTTTTCATTGTGGCAATTTGATCATTCTCGATCATAATTTTATATTTATCTGATTAACCTCTAAGTTCCTTTGCTCTTTCGATGGTGGAGGCAGCTTTCCATAGCTTCTAACTTGGAGGCGTCTAGGGCATCAGTTACATGAATTATGGATCCAAAATCATCCTACTACTGCGTTAAGTCCTTCAAGGATGCATTATCTGGTAAGAATCATTCCCCTAATGCTTCAGTGAATTTGATCTTGACCTCATTTCATGGGATGCACTTTATGTTATGTTTTCATCTAAACATGGAAAAGTTGGTGAAGCCTTTGAATTCTCTTTAGTGGTAAATTTTCCATATCCAACTCTAATAACATCAATCATTTTTTCATAGCCTTAAACTTTTGCATTTTCACTATCAGATTGATTGATCTAGGCATATTTTAATTGACTCTCTAATGACTTAGATTATTCAAGAGTTTTTTGCGTCGCTCTTACTTTGTGTTTTAATTATCAAATGACTTCTAAATGGTCTCCTCTTTTTGATATAAAGAGAATAATTGTTCCTATATGGCTAGCTCTTCCTAATATGAGAATACATTATGTTACACATCAAGTTCTCTTTTGGTTGGGGCTCTCTTTGGTGACCTCTTCAAATTGATCAGACCATTGTGAGATCCACCTTCATTGCTCATATTTTGGTTGAGATTGATATTACTAAAAGCATCTAAGAAGTTTGGATCGACTCGAAATTTGGTTATAATCAAAAAAATTTGAGAATTTCTTTTTGCACACATTGTAAGATCATGGCCATGATCATTAAATGTTTTGTTGCATCCTCATCTTAAAAAAGAATAATTATGGATCCTAATCTACTCTCTCAAATGAAAAATCAATAAATTTTCTTATGTGCCTAAAGTCACTCAAAATGGGAATCATCCCCTACCCTACTCTTTTTTATCCATTGATTTACTATTGAGGAAACAATAAGCATGTTAAAAATAATGCTTATGAGGTTTGAGGAGGCTAATGATAACTTACTTAACATTGCTTCTAATTGTAATAATTTGGCTCCTCAAGATAATACCTTCACTCATTCTAACCTACCCCTTTTAGTGAACAAGGAGACAAATTCTAAAATTGATCCTTTGATGAAAGAGAAAAAATCTAAAATTGATCCTTTGATGATGGAACAAAATCTAAAAGTAATTCTAAAATGCATGCTATGTTATTAATGGCATCACAACCTCTCTCCTTCTACCCTTTGAGGTGATACACATGCTAACCTCTTTTCCTTATTGACCTGAAGAAGGGAAATTACCATTAAATGCTTTGAGTCCTTCTAAATATCACAAATCACTCTCTCTGGATGGGATACTTTGGACAAAAGATAGACCTTTTCAAACTATTTTAAAAAAAATCCCTTAAAGCTAGAATGTTCACTAATAGCTCCACTAGAACTACTAGATCTTCTCTAACTTCCCTTAAATAACTTCCTCTATTTTTTCTTTTTTTCTTGCTTTTTATTTCTTTAGTTATCTCTTTTCCTTTCCTTATTTTTTGATCAATTTACTTATTTGGAATGTTAGGGTATTGGGACTCTCATTGTCCCAATGTATTAGAAGTCTTTGTCATACTCATAACATAGCCTTACTTGTTATTGAACCATTCATACACTCTTCTAAGATCAACCATGTTGCTAGAATGCTTGGCTTTCAAAATTTTTTTATAATATTAGCAATAAAATTTGGTGTTTTTGGAATAATTTAGTCAACATCTCTATCCTTGATGATCTTCAACAATTGGTTAATGTCCATCTCATTGGGTGAATTTTTGTTCTTGGTTCCTTTATTTATGCTTCTTGTAATAGCTGGTAGGAACATCCTTTGGGATAACTTAAGAACCTTTTCCTCTGGTCAAACCACTGGTTGGTTGGGGGTGATTTCAACACTATTCTCTCTTCCTCAGAAAGAAGGGGAGGTTGCTCTCCTAACATTCATTCCATGGAAGAATTTTTTAATATGATTCTTGATTGCAATCTGATTGATATTGGCTTTACGGGCTCCGACTATATGGCATCTAGACTTAGACCTGGCGGATAGGACTCTTTTTAATTCTCTTTGGATCAATCAATGGCCCATTACCATTTGAACATTTGAGCGAACTTTGTGATCATGCTCTCTTTTTTATCCAAAATCCCTCAATAGATTATCCTCCCCACTTCTTTTAGATTCCAAAATATGTGGATCCAACACATTGATTTCATAAATGTTGTATCCATTAATTGGATGGCCCTCTTCATCGGATAATTCATTAAGGGAATGATTCACCTCTGGCTTAAGCTTAAAAGGCTTAAACAAAACCTAAATTGGTGGAACAAGCATCATTTTAAAATCTTTTGCCAAATCTCAAAAATATGGAACAATTAGTTTGTTCTCTTGAAGATATTGTTTTTTGGTGACTCTACTAAACTTGAGGAGTTGAATGAACTAAAGATAACTTGGTTAAATATCGAATATGGAAGAAACCCTGGCGCAAAAGGCTACTAGCAAACATATATCTGATGGTGAAATACGGTACTTCCATGCTCTTTTCAAAAAAAAGCCTTAAACTCTATTAAAAAATTAAAATGATAATGATAGCTGGATCCATGTAATGATATTAAAGATTCATCATACATCATTTTAAAATTTATTAAACAACCCTTAGAAGCTCTCCAACTCACGATTCCCTCAGATTACTAATGATGACAACCACTTGCTTAGTTTGTCCTAAATGAGATTGGTAATATTCTTAATGAACAGATTACATTCTTGCCTTGAAGGCTACGACTCAATTTTTTTTGTTGGCCTATTATTGACCTTGTTGATGTTGGTTGATTTTTTTTGAAATCCTTTACCTAGATATTTTCTAGCACTCTCATTCCCAAAATTAATAATCAGAATCTTGGGGCAATTTGGACCTATCGACCTTTGCACCTTCTTTCATAAACTCATTGCTAAATTAATTTCAATAGAATTAGTTTCTAAAATTATTTCCCCAACCAAATGGCTTCTTTAAAGGTAGAGCTATATCGACAACATTCTTGCCCAGAGGATTCATGACATTGATGCTTCTACCAGGTGGTAACATCCTTTTCAAACTAGACATCTCTAAAGCTTTTTGACCTCTCTTGGAATTTCTCTTCCAAATTCTTCATTTGTTTGGTTTTGACTATTTTATCCCTCATTAAAATTGTATTACCAATGTTTGGTTCTCATTATCATGAATGGTGAGTCCCTTGGTTTTCCTTGATGCATGGTTTGAGACAAGGAGATCCTTATCACCCTCTCTTTTTTATTATTGTTGAATATCTTTTGAGGAGCCTTAATGATCTTTTCAACAATAATCCATGCATATTTTAGAACTCAAGGTGGTCTTCTATCTCTCATCTTAGTTTTCTTTGATGACTTCATAATCTTTTATGCCTCTCATCACATTAAAACTATTAAGAATCTTTTAAATAAATTTGGTAGAAAGTGGTCTTTCTTAATGAAGGTAAAAGTTGTTTCATTCCTTCCTCTAAAATCCTAGTAATAGGATCAACCAAATCTTGAGAATTACTAATTTTCACAACAACTTCCTATTAAATATCTTGGTGCTCCACTTTTTAAAGGTCAGAAAAGATCACATCTCTTTGATGAGCTAATCCAAAAAATCTCTAATAAAATTTTCTATTTGGGAATTTCATTTACTCTCTTTGGTGGTAGCTCACTTTAAGAGCACCCTTAACTCCATGCCTCTATATCTCATTCAAACCATTGTGCCGACCAATTCTACCATTAACAGAATTGAGCGCCTCCTTAACAAATTCTTCTGGGGTTCTAACAATTCTTCTAAAAAGAAGGCATTGGACCTCTTGGTATAAAAGCTTTGTCACTCTTGTAAGCCAATCAAAGAAGCTATCACTGTTTTTTCCTATAAACTTTGGTGGAATTTTAGGAGCAACAATAGTCTTTGGGCTAATTTCATGATGCCAAATCTTCGGGTAAGCACCCTCTCATTTGCCCTATAAAGCTCTCCTGTTTGGAAAAGACTTTGTTCCATCAAATGGGAAGCTGAATCATTAATATCTTGGGGGATTAACTCTGGTACCTCTTTCTTTTGGCAAGATAACTGGACTGGAGGTGGGTCCATTGATGACTTACTTTCTACCCATTCCATTGTTGCTATTAAAGTGAACTCTTTTAATAATATGTGGAACAATAGTAAGCTTCTTGATTATATTCCTTTTCTCTCTTTTAAATACTTACTATTCCTATCATTCCTAGCAATCATGATGAGATCCTTTTTAAGCTTTCTCAAAATGGTGACTTCAACCTTAAAAATGTTTGGATTCATATTAAAGAAGCTCATGACTTTTCCAATGTGTTTTTAAAATTTGGAATAACACTATTCCTATTTCTTATTCTATTTTAACTTTATGAAAAACTTTATCCTTGTTGACTCCTTGATGTGGGTAAAGGTTTTTACTTACCTTCAAAATGCTCTTTTTATTTCATTGAGAATGTGAATCATGTTTTTTGTTAGAGCCATTGCTTCCAAACTTTGGATTTGGTATGATGATCTCTTTAACATTGACAAATTCAATGGCTCTTAACTTTATACCAACTTCTTGAAGTTTATTTTGAAAACACTATTAAAGGCCACATTAAAGTCATATCCTTATCACTCTTATTTGGTTCATATGGATGGACAGAAAAGATGCAAAACATAGTGGGACTTCTTTGAACCACATGAGGATAATTGCTAGAATTAAAAATAAAATTTGTGACTTGTTTAATGCAAATTTAATTAACTACAATCAATTTTAAGGTTGTAAATTTGTGACCAATAAAGCGGGTTTTAACTTGGTGGATCCACTGTGTAAGATGACAAGATTGTTTATTGGGTAAAACCTCATATTATTAAAATTAATGGCTCTGGTTTTCAAAATGCTTTTGTGGTGGCATTTTGAAACCTAATAATTAAGTCTTATGTGCTTTTTACTTACCCCTTAATACTTGCTTCATTCCTTTTCTTTGAGCTAATGGTACTTACAAAGCTATTGAGATTTGCCTTCAAAAGGTTGGCTCAATATTTGGATTGAGGTGGATGCCTTCTTGATTGATCTTTTGACTTCCACCAAAATGGGTATCTGAGTACTACCTTCAAGACTAGAGCTCTCCTCTCTCAACTCTATTTTAAAATCACTCATGTATGGCGTGAAGGTAATGCATGTCTTGATTACCTTGCTAATCCAGTGCTAGATTGGATGGCATAAAATTCTTTGATCAACTTACACTTCTAAACATTTGTGTGGTTTGGTTAATTTGGACAATCTTGGACTCCCTTACCTCAAAATTAATCCATCCTATTGGTTTGGGTGTTACATTACTTTAGCATGATCAACTTCTATTTAGTTTGATGTTTCTCTGGATTTTGCTTATGCTAATTCACTTTTTTTTTAGTTAATTGGATCTCATGGCATCTTGTTGGATTACTTACTTTTTGGGGTTTTCTTTGTCTTGTTATTTATCTTGTTGCATTTGGTAAGGTTTCTCTGTTTCTTTGGGAGATGGATTATTTTATGCTTTTCTTTCTGCTTTACAGGGACAAACTTCTTGCTATCATTATTTTGTTTATGGGTCCTGTTGTAATTTTCCATTATTTGATTAAAGTGTTTTTGTCTTTTCCTTAATTTCTAAATTTGTTCATGATGACTTTCTTTGTCTCATTATGTAATTGCTATAATTTTGTACAACTTCATGGGGCTCTTATCTATCTTTTCTCTCTTTAATAGGGTTGTGCCTCTATGCTCTCTAACCTCACCTCCATTACCTTTATGGAAGCGCAATACCTTGCTATTATTAATGTTTCTCCTTGCGGATGGGATTTTATTCTTGATTTCATTTTAGCCTATTTTCTTGGTGATGTTGGCTTACAGTGTCTACTTTTTGTCTTGAAGGATTTCAATGATGGTTTTCTTGAACCCCTTTTGAGTCTATGTTGTCTCCTTCCTTATTAATTTATCTTATGGTGGGTGCAATATTTTGTTGTTTTAATTGTGGTTATTTATTGGATTATCAGTCTTTAGTCTATGGTGATTAGGTTGTTCTCGATTGTCTTTTTTTTATTTGAACTTGCTTATCATTGATATTTGTGGACTACTTAATCTTTCTATTTATTCCATCTTCTATTAGACTTGTAGATCACGTGTTATCTTATGCATAGTCTATTGAATGGTGGTTCTATGTGAGCTATTATTTTCTTTTCTTATTTGTTTGTTATCTTGGTTATATTGTTGTCTTGGTTTTCTTGTTCTTGCTAATCTCATCTCCCAACTATATGGAAGCTTTATTATACCCTTGTTTTTATTATTATTTTCTCCTTCCAAGATTGGACTTTCTTTTGTCTTCTTCTTGATCCTTTTACTAATGTTGTTGGCTTACAGTGCTTTTCTTTGTCTTGAAGGATTCAATGTTGGCTCTCCTTTGAATTGTTGTATCACTATTTTATTTTGGTTTATCTTATGGTGAGGCGATAATGGCTGCTATTTTTTTTGTTACTGATTGTGCTACTACCTACTTGGTTACTAACTAATGCCTTGTTTATTATGGTGGCTTTATGGCCATTATTGTTATTGCTATCTTCATTGTTTATTGCCTTGGTTATCTGCTGTCTTGGTTTTTAAGGATTCCTATGTTGGCTCTCTTTTGAACCTCCTAAGTGTCTAAGTTGTTTCTCTATTTTATATTGGATTATCTTATGGTGGGTGCAATAATTGGTTTGGTGTTTTTTAATTGACTATGGGACTTTAGGGTCTATGTCTAACATTGCTTATGGGGTTGGCTCTTGATTGTCTTTTCTTGTTTGTATGCAGGTACTCACGATATATGTGGACTACTTAATTTGTTGTTATTTTTTCCATCTTGGTTCAGTTAGACTTGTGCAGATCCCTGTGATTGTGCTTCTATCTACTTGGTTCTTATCTTATGCACTGTCTATTCTAAATGGATGGTTCTATGGACAGCTGATGTCTTTTGCTGTCTTGCTGTCTTGGTTTTTTACTGATATGGATTATCAAGTTTTATGCCCAGCATGCTGTTACTGGGGCTGTCTTTCTGATTGTCTTTATTTGGTACTATTTATGGTGGGATGCTGTCTATTTCCTATGGTTACTGGTATAACTAATATGTTGTGCATTCTAACCTTGGTCCTGTTAGACTTCTGCATCACTTGATGAATTTGGGTTTGGGTTCTGCTACCTTGCTTTACATTTGCTTTTTTTTGTTAATGCAATGGTTATTAATAAGGGGTTGTTAACATCGCATTGCTTATTATGATTGGGTTTCTTTTTGGACTATACTCAGGCTCACGGCACGAAAGTTTCATATATGTCTCATATGTTTGGCTCATTGATTTGCTTAGGATTTCAGGTTGCTTTTTTGTTGTTTTCTTGTGGTGGGTTTTTTATCTTTGGCCTAATTATACTCT
Organism: Cymbidium sinense; assembly: GCA_021442155.1. Classification (NCBI taxonomy): domain Eukaryota; kingdom Viridiplantae; phylum Streptophyta; class Magnoliopsida; order Asparagales; family Orchidaceae; genus Cymbidium; species Cymbidium sinense. The sequence continues at coordinate 620,528 of CM038214.1, read as the reverse complement.
TGGCTATGGTTTTAAAGGGATTGGCAAAGATGGTTCATTCTCATATGTATAGGGATTCTCTCATGGTGACTATATTGATGATATTCACGCATGGGACCCACCCATCTACTCTTTCTATCTCTTTCTATATTATATATGGCTTTTTAGGTTTGCAGTACTAAAATAAGACTTTCAACAAATGGTTCTTTCTTCTCCAGGTTTTAGGCTATGATGCTATGATGATTTACTCCTTCTTGGTTTGGTAGCTCTTGTGATGTAACCCTTCCGCTAAAGTTTGGATGCTCATATTTGCATCTGCCACAATTTAGTGTGACTGAGCCTGAGCCTTCTTTCACACACTTCTCTATAATTTTCTTCAATTTATGTTGCTCTCACTTTTCACTTTCTTTGTACTACTTTAACTATTCTAATTTCTATCTTTCTTCATTTTTGAAGATGCACTTCTCTTTTTCTCTTGCAGGTGCATTTCTCTTGTTCTCTTGGGTTTCTCCCTAGTGTCATGCATTCTCTCATCCTAAAGAGCTTTATTTGATCTATTATTGGCTTATCTATGTTAATCAATTTGTATCTTTTGCTTTCCTTTACTATTTTATTTTGGTTGTACTTAGATGGGATTTACTCTCTAGGTGATTGTTTATGGTTGTGGGTTTATCTAAGGACCTTGTAACCCTCTTTTTTGGCAAAAAATTTATATGGGTTTCCCAATAAAATAACCCTACTAAAATATTATAACTAAATATAAAAACCTACTAAACCACTAAATAAAAACTAAACCATAAACCTAAAAAAGCTAAACCTAAATCTAAAAAATAAAAATAAACTAAAAAATATAATAAAAAAAAATAAAATAAATAAAAAAAAACCTAAAAAAAAATAACTAAATTAAATAAAAGTAAAATAAAATTAAAACCTAAATTAAAACTAAAATAAAAATAAAATAAAATAAACTAAAATAAAATAAATCTAAATAAACTATTAAAGGTTAAAATAAAATAAAATAAAAAAACCAAAATAAATAAAACTAAAATAATAAAATAAAATAAACCTAAAATAAAATAAAATAAAAAAAATAAATAAAACTGAAACCAAAAAAATAAACCTAAAAATAAATAAAATAAAAAACTAAATAAAATAAACCAACCAAAATAAAATAAATAAAACAAAATAAAATAAACTAAAAACTAAATAATAAAACTAAATAAAAAACCTAAACTATAAATAAAATAAATAAAAGTAAACTGACCAATTAAAAAAAATAAAACTTAAAAAAAATAAAATTAAAACTAAACCTAAAAAATAAAAAAATAAAACTAAAAAATAAAAATAAAATAAAACTCACTAAAATTAAAAAACTAAATCTAAAAGAAATAACTAAAATAAAACCTAAAATGAATACTAATAAATATAAATATAAAATAAAAATAAAATAGACTAAAATAAACTTAAAAGAAATTGATTCTCAGTTTGTTCTCTGTTAAAAAAAAAAAAACCAAAAAGCAAACTGAAGCTAAACCACAAACACTAAGCCAAAACACTAAACCTGGAATCACAAATCCCAAGATAACGAAATGCCAACCCAGAGAGAAACCACACAAAATGCTAAAGCCCAGACCCTTAAATACTAAAATAAAATAAATAAATAAAATAAACCAAATAATATAAAATAAAAAATAAAATAAAAACATAAATAAAACCTAAAGTAAATAAACTGAGCTAAAGATAAATCTATATTAAGAATTAATAAACTTACTAGGCTAAAATAACCTAAATAATAAACTAGGCCTAATAGATAATAGACCTAAGATAAAGGCTATAAAAATAAAAATGATATATAAACTAAATACAAACTATAAATAATAAGATAAACTGATAAATAAACTACTAAGATAATGTCTGGACCTAGGCTAAATAAAAAAGGCCAAAACCTGAAATAAATAATTAAAAAAAACCTAAACCAAAAATAAACATAAATACCTAAAATGAACTGAGACTAAACTATGAAAACAATTAAAAGAAACCACAAATAGACCTAAAATAAAATATAAAACTAAAATCTAAAAATAAAATAAAAATAAACTAAGCTAAAAATAAAATAAACTAAACTGAATAAAATATAAAATAAAACTAAACTAAAATAAATAATCTAAAAAAATAAATAAATAAATAAAAAAAAAATAAAAATAAATAAAATAAAATAAAATGAAATAAACTAAAATAAAGTAACTTACTAGCAAAAAAAATGTAAAAAGAAATTAAAAAAATCATAAAAAAATCTGATAAATGAAATCTTAAACCCAAAAATAAAACCAAACCTAAAAAAATAAACTCTAAATCTAAAAATAATAAATATGAACTCTAGGCCTATAAATGACCCTAAATGAGCCCTAACCAAAAATAGGCCCTAAACTACTGATAAAACAATAACTACACTAATACTAGACCTGTAACTATAAAACTTAAAAATAATAAACTAAACTAATAAAAAAATAACTGAGCTAAGATAAATAAAATAAAGAAAGATAAATACGATTAAAATAAACTTAAAATGAGCTACACAATGCAAATAAAACCTGATAAGATAAATAAAATAATAAATAAAAAATAAAGCTAAAATAAAGATAAAATAAGATAAAGATAATTAAATAAGATCTAAGGGTTGACTGATTTTAAAAAAGAAAATAAAAAAAAATGGTATAAGAAAAGGCCTAACTAAAGGCTAAAGATCTTTGGACCTGAGCTCTAGAAATCTTAGCCCTAGATCCTGAGATAGGCCCTGAGAATAAAGGCCTAGGCCCTGATCACAGGAGGCCACTGAGCTGACTGTGCCACAAGGCGGATCAACCATGCAAGGCCCTATCTGACAGCCCTGAGCAGGCCAGGCCTGATGGGCCCTGAGAAGGCCCTGCCTAGGCCTGAGGCCCTGAAGCTCTGACCATAGGCACTGAGGTGACACTGGGCCTGAGGAGGCCCTAAACCCTAAGATGCCTAGCCAATGGGCCACAGCTGAATAAACCAAAATAAATAAAATAAAAGATCTAAGCTGGCTAAAATGATAAATAAAAATGAAGAAATAAAGATAAAATAAAGATTAAAATAAAGATAAAATCTAAAATTAAAGCTAAAATAAAATGATAAACTACAAAATAAAATAAAATAAATCTGATCTAAAGCTAAACTAAAAGGGATAAAATAACTTAAATAAACAAAATAAAATAAAACTAAACAAAATAAAATAAAATAAACAAATAATAATAAAAGAGAATAAAACTAAGCAAAATAAAACCTAAAAATAAAATAAAATAAACCTAGGCTAAAATAAACTAAGCGTAATAAAAATAATATAAACCAAAATAAAAATAAACATAAATAAAAATACTAAACTAAATATAAAACTAAACTAACTAAAATACTAAATAAATAAAATAAAATAACTTAGATAAAAATAAAATAAAATAAAACTTAAAAATAAAACTAAAATAAAAAAAAAAAATCCTAAAATAAAAAATAAAACTAAAAAAATAAAATAAAAATAAAACTAAAAATAAACAAACTAAGCCTAAAATAAATAATATAAAAAACCTAAACTAGATAAATAAACAAATAAATAAAATAAAACTAAAATAAAAATAAAATAAAAAAATAAAATATAAAAATCTAAAATGAAAAATAAATATGAATAAAATAAATAAAACATAAACTAAAGCCAAAACTAAATAAAACTAAAAGCACAAGAAAATAAAAAAGATAAAAATAAAAAACTAAACCAAAATTAATAAATAAAACTAAAAGAAAAAGGCAATGATAAAACTAAACCTAATAAAATAAAATAAACTAAAAATAAATAAAATAATAAAAAAATAAAATAAAAAAAAATAAATAAAATAAATAAAACTAAATACTACTACAAAACTAAACCAAAATAAAAATAAATAAACTAAACCTAAACTAAGATAAAATAAAACTAAAAGATAAACTAAAATAAACCTAAAATAAAGCTAAAACCTAAACCTAAATAAAGATAAAATAAACAAAAAATAAATAAACCTAAACTATAAAATAAAAATAAAATATACCTAAAATAAAACCCTAAAACCTAAACAAAACAAATTAAAACCTAAAACTAAATAAAAAAAAAATAAAAAACTAAAAAAATAAAATAAAATAAAACTAATAAAAGAAAATAAATACTAAAAACATAACTAAAATAAAAACCTAAAATAAATAAATAAATAAAATAAATAAACTATAAAATAAAATAAACTAAATCAAATAATAAAATAAAATAAACTAAATATTTTAACTACTGGTTTAGTTATTTTTAAAATTTGAAAATTAAATTAAAAAAATCATTAAAAGACCTAAGCATAAACTACCTTGAGCCTACCATGACCTTCTGAATGAGCCTGGGCCACAATAAACCTAAATCACTGACCACTAACCTACTGAGCCAACCACAAAAAAAAACAAAGCTAAATCCTAAAAAAAAAAACCTACTAAATAAATAAAATAAATAAATAAATCTAAACTAAATATAATAAATAAAATGAGCCTAACTAACTAAATATAAAATAAACTAAAACTAAATAAATAATGGACTAATAAAAAACTTAAAATAAAGATAAAACTAAATGTAAAGATAAAAATAAATAAAATAAAAATAGACTAAAATAAAAAATAAATAAAATAAAATAATAAATATCTTAAAAGAAAATAATAAAATAGATAAACAAATAAAATAAACTAGAGCTAAAATAAATAAACTTAATAAATAAAAACTAAAGCCTAAACTAAAAAATAAAAATAAAAGAAACTAAAATAACTAAACCTAAACAAAAAAATATAAAACTTAAAAATAAAAAAAATAAACCTAAAATAAAGTAAAAAAAAATAAAATAAAACCAAAATAAAAAATAAAATAAACTACTTATAAAAATAAAATAAATGTTAAATAGTTAAAATAACATAAACTAACCTAAACTTTAAAATAAATTAAAAATAAGAAATAAAATAAAATAAAATAAAATAAAATAAAATTAAAATTGTAAAGAAACTAAATAACTCTTGGTTCCTATATTTAAAAACTGACTATTTTCTAGGCCCTGCACTGGTAAAACTAGGCTGGGCCACTAGCCACAAGGTGGCTAGATCTGGAATAAGGCCTGGCGTTAGGCCCTTACTGGGCCACAAAACCCTTGGCCTATGGTGTAATGACCCTGGGCTACTGAGCCCTGGGCCCTGATCTGGGCTCTCTGGGCCCTAAACAGGCAGAAACTAAGGTAAGACCCAAAAAATATGATATAAAAATGGCTATAAAGAGATAAAATAAGATAAAACTGGGCCAAAATAATAATAAATATAATAAAGAAAATAATATAAAGGCTACTAAAATAACTTGGAATAAAAAAATAAAATAAATAAACCAAACATAAAATAAAATAGGAAACATAAAATAAACCTAAATAAAAATAAAATAAACTAAATGTAAAAAAAATAAAAAAAAAAATAAAATAAAAGATAAAAGACCCTAAAGAAAAAAAAATAAATAAAAAATAAAATAATACTAACTTAAAATAAACTAAATAAGAGCTTACTAAACTAAAATAAATAAATACTAAACTAAAATAAAATAAAATAAATAAAAGAATAACTAAAGATAAAACCTAAAGATAAAAATAAAACCTCTAAATAAAAAAATAACTAAGATTAAAATATGTGGACTTGAAAAATAATAAAAACTAAAAGAGCTTTTGCCTGGCTAAATAAATTAAAATAAACTAAAAGATAATATACAAATAAATATAAATAAATAATAAAAGACATAAATAAATAAAAAAATAAAACTAAATAAATAAACCCTATGGTTTGATTTAAAAAAACCAAATGAGAGGCTACCTGGTTTAAGATTTAAAAATGACCTATTAAAGGCCTCAGACCTAGATAGGCCACAACCCTAAAAAATAGATAAATAAACTTTTAACCACTGAGCCACAGGCTGACTACCCTGATCACTGACACAAATAGATCTGAGCCCTAGGCTGGGGCCCCAGGAGCCTAGGCCTAGCCCCAGCTCTTAATCATGTGACACTGGCCTGGGACCTGAGCCCTAGGCCTAAAAAAATAAAGTGGAAAAACCCTGACAAAATTGGCCTAGGCCCTAACCACTGAGCCCTAGGCGCCAGGCCTAAGCCACAAGGCCCTAGATTGAGCCCTACCCTACCCAGGCAGACCCCTGATCTTGAGCCTTATGTCAACAAACCACAAATGATCATAAGCTGAGCCACTATGAAGCCTCTGTGGGACTTGTGCATCTATTTAATTTAAAAGGATCATATACATTTTGGTGCTAAATAATGTGCAGCCTAGCAGGTAACCAGGCATCTCTCTCTCATGCCGTCTTCCTCCTCATGACAAGGGCTTGATCAGTCTGATGCACTGCTGATGTTGGATTTGGTCGGGAGGAAAAACTTTTTATTTCATACTTAAATTGATATATCATTTTGTTATTAATTTGATATCTTATTTTGCTTTGATGTTAACATAAATAAAAGATAAAATAAAATAAATAACCACCATTAGATTTTTTGTTTTTTTAAACAAACCAGATCTTAAATCTACACTAAACCCTGCCATAGCCTAAAACATAAATCCTAAACCAAACCCTAACTCTGCCTAAAAAAAGACTAACTGATTAAACCCTAAAAGACCTAAAATAGGCAAGACCTAGGCATGAAATGAGCCATGGCGAAACCCTAAGCCCTGATCTAAAACTGAGCCTACAACCCTACTAAACCCTAAAAAGCCACTGGAGCCAGACCCAAACCCTAACCTAGGCCCTAGGCTTTAAAACACTAAGGCGTAAACTAAAGAATAAACCACTGAGAGCTTGATCTGACATGAGCGTTAGGCCACTGAAGCTATGGTATGGGTCTGAGCCCTAAACCATAAGGCTGATGGGCCCTAGATGGGATATAGGCCCTGGGCACAGGCCCTAAAGATCTAAGGCTTGGACATAATATAAAGAGCTCTGCTAAAGAGATGGCTGAGCCTAAAGAAATAATAAAAAATATAGGCCTAAAATGGAAACTAAATAAAATAAAATAAATTAAAGATAGCTAGTGAGCTAAATAGGCCTAGGCACATGGGTTTGCTTGAAAGATGCTGAGCCCTAAGACCAGCCACAGGCATGGACCAAAGCCATGAGCCCTGAGCCTGGGCACCAGCTGAATACAGTCCCAGAGCCTGAGGCACTATCCTAGATCCACAGGCCAAGGCCATTAAGGCCATGAAGCTCTAGGCCCACAGGCCATGAGAGAAGGCCTAACTGAGTACTAGGCCATGGCCCCAAGGCCTGAGCCCACTGGGCCCTGAGCCCAGAGGCCACTGGGCCAGTGCCTGGGCCTGAGCCTGGGCCACTGGGCTCTGGGCCACCTGGGCCCTGGGCAGCTGATCCAGCCACTAAAGGCCTGAGGCCTGAGCCTGGATTAGATGGGCCACATGACAAAAGATAAACCTGAGCCTAGTGCTAAGAGCTGGGGCTGACCTGAGCTGGGCCAAGATAAGATAAAGAAAGGCTAGCATGTTGAAAACAAGGCCTAGGCTAGGCTAAGATAAAGAGCCTAAGTGACTAATAAGATAAGATGATAATCTAAAATGAAAAACTAAAATGGGACCTCAGCCAAAATAAAACCTAAACAAAATATAAACTTAAAAAATAAAATGTAAAAATAGATTAAAAAATAAAGCAAAACCTTAAATTAATAAAATGCCTACTAGATAAACAAAATAAAATAAATAAACTAACCAAATAATCTAAACTACAATAAATAAAATCAAAGAAAAAAAAAAATAAAACACTAAAAAAATTCTAAAATAAAACCTAAAACTAAACCTAAAAAAAAAAAATAAAACCATTAAAATTAACCTAAATTAAAATAAAACCTAAACCTAAAATAAAATAAAAAACTAAACTAAAATAAATCTAAACCTAATCCCAAACAAAAATAAACTAAAATAAAATAAAAACTAAAATAAATGAACTAAAATAAATAAACTAAACTAAATAAAATAAAAATAAACTAAATAAGATTAAATTAAAATAAACTAAAATAATTAAATAATAAACTAAATAAATACTTACAGGTTTATGCTTAAAAAAAAAACTCTACCTAAATCTGAGACCACAGGCAAACTAGCAATAAGGCCCTAGGCTAGGCCAAGCCACAAACCACAAACCTGAGCCATAAGCCCCAACTATCACTAATAGGCCACAAACCCAAAACTTAGCTAAAACTAAATAACATAAATAAAATAAATTAAAATCTATAAATGATTAAATAAAATAAAATATGGCTGAGAACGAGCTAAAATAATATAAAGATAAAAAAATAACTAAACAAAACCTAAAGCTAAACTGAAATAGATAAAAGGCCTTAATAAAATCAAGGCTAAAGAATAAAATAAAATAAATGTAAAATAAATTTAAAATAAAGCTAAATAAAAGCACAAACCTAAAAATAAACCTAAAATGAGAGCCTGATAAATAAAAAATAAAACCAAACCCCAAACTAAAAATAACTTAAACAAAATAAAACAAAACAAAATAAACTAAACTAAACTAAAATGAGACTAAAGCTAAGATTAAAAACCTAAATTTAAATAAATAATAAAGAAACTAAAAACTAAATAAATAAAACTAAAATAAACCTAAACCTAAACTAAAAGATTAATCCTTAAAGTAAACCTAAAATAAAAAAGCTACCAAAACCTAAAAATGAAATAAAACCTAAACATTAACTAAAATAAAATAAAATTTAAACTGAAACAAAATAAAAAAAAACTACCTAAAATAAACTGAAGCACAATCCCAGAATAAAAATAAACTAAGAAATAAAACTAAAAATTAAAATTAAATTAAATAAACTAGTAATAAAATAAAAGTAAACCTAAATGAATAAAATTAAAATAAACTAAGATAAAATAAAAATAAATTAAATAAACATAAACCTACTGGTTTGGCTTAAAGAAAATAATAATAATAAACTAACGCCCACTGACAAGGCCCTAGGCCCACACCTGGATCCTGGCCCTGAGCCATACCACTGGGCCTAAACTGCACTTTGAGCCCTGAGCCACAAACCTGAAACACTTTACTAAATAAACCTAAGATAAGTTAATAAATATAACTGAGCCTAAATAAAGATAAAGATAAAGATAAAAGACCTAAAGACCTAAACCTAAATGTGAGCCTAAAGGCTGAAGATAGATAAAATAAGATAAAATTAAAGGAATTAAGTAAAAATAAATTAAGCTAAACTAAACTAAAAGAAAAATAAAATAAAAGCAATATGGTCAGGCCTAAATGTAAAATAAAAATAAAATAAAGTTGAGAATGAAAGATAAAAAACTAAAACTAAACTGAAAATAAACTAAAATAAAACCTAGGCTTAAACTAGGCTACAAAAAAAACCAAAAATAAACAAATAAAATCTAAATCTAAACTAAAATAAACTAAACTAAAATAAATAAACCCTCACCCTAGCTTAAACCCAAACTAAAGCCTAAATAAAATAAAATAAATAAACTAAAATTAAACTGTAAATACCCAAATCTGAACTAAAATAAAATAAAACTAAATATAAAACTAATAAAAATAAAACCTAAAACTAAATAAATGAAAATATAAAGCTAAAAATAAACATAAACTAAACCCAAACCTAAAATAAACTAAATAGATTCTAAAGAATTAAATAAAACTAAATAAAATTAAAATAAACCTGACTAAAATATAAAATAAACTAAATAAACTAGTTAACCCAGGTTTCTAAATGTAAAAAAAAAACCTAAAACTGGCAAATCCTAGGCCCTAAACCCTACCATCTAAAAACCCACCACCCACAAATCCCAATCCCAACCCTGACCTTAAATCCACTAAGCCCTACACTCCACACTGAAGCCACGAGCTGATCTCCTCTAAGTCTCACACCAAGTTGACCCTGATGTGAGCCCAGAGCTAATAAAAGAAATAGGCTAATTTATAATTAAATGATTAATAATAAATAAAACTTAACTCATAAAATTAACTATAATAATAATAAAATAACTATAAACCAAAAATAAAAAAAATATAAAATATAATAATAGTAAGAAAACCAATTAAACTAAACTAAAAAACCTAATAAAAAATCAATTAACTAATAAAATAATAATAATAATAATAATATAATAATGGTAATAAAATAATAAACTAATAAAACTAACTAACTAATAATAATATAATAATAATGGTAATAAACTTATAAAGAATAAAACTAATAATTAATAGTAATAATAAAACATAACTAAACTCATAAAACTAACTAAATAAATAATAATAAAATTGAATAATAAACTTAAAAACTTAAATTAATAAAATAAATAAAATAATAATAATAAATAAAACCAAATAAAACTAAAATAAAGCCATAAAACCTAATAATTAAAATAAACTAAACTAGTAATAAAATAATAGTATAATAATAATAATAAATAATAAATTAATAAAACTAATTAGATTGATTAATAATAATAAACTAATAAATAATAAACTAAACTAAACTAATAAAAACCAATAAAACCAAGAATAACTAAAGCTGAAACAAAAAAAACTAAAAGCACAAAACTAAACTAATAAATAAACTAAAGTAGGATTTTAATAAAATAAGAATAATACTAATAAACTAAGAACTAATAAGAAAAACTAATAAAAGGACTAATAAACTAAACTAAAACCTAACTAAAATTAATAAACTAAACTAAAACTAAATAAAACCAAAAAAGAAACTAAAACTATAAAAGCACTAAACCACTGATAACCTCGATAAACTAAAAAACACTAAACTAAGATGGAATAAACCCAAAACAAAATAAATAATTAAAGTAATAATAATAATAATATAATAAACTAAAATAAAATAAATAATAACTAACAAATAAACATAATAAAATAAAATTATTAACAATAACTAAACTAAACTAATTAAACCCTAAATAAAATAAAATAAAATAAAAATAAAATAAAGATAATAAATAAAACCTAAACTAAAATAAAAAGAAAATAAACTAAGAATAAAACCTAAATAAAATAAAAATAAAATAAAAAAAATAAAATCAACCTAAAATAAAATAATAAAAATAAATAAAACCTAAATTCAAAAATAAACCTAAATATAAAACTTAAAATAAATAAAATAAAATTCTAAACTAAAAGCCTAAACCAAAATAAATAAAATAATAAATACTAAACCTAAACTAAAATAAATAAACTAAAACCTAACTAAAATAAACAGCAACTAAACTAAATATAAGATAAACTAAAAAATGAGCCAACTAGCTTAAAATAAAACCTAAAATAAAATAAAAAATAAGATATAAAACCTAAACCTTAAAATAAAACCTTAAATCTAAACCTAAAAAATAACATAACCAACTAAACTAAAATAAAATATAAAGGCTTAAAAAATCAGATAAAATGAGACTGCACTAAAAAGATGCCTAGCTGAGCTTATGCACTAAAGGTTAACTATAATAAATAGACTAAAATAAATAAACAATAAATGCTAAACTAGATTAAATTAAAAATAAACTAAATAAGATAAAAAAATAAATATGCTAAATAATCATAGGCACCGGTTTGCTTAATTTAAAAAGGCACACCAGATCCTAGGCTCTAGGTCTGAGGCCACAGCCCTAGCTGCTACCACTGGGCCCTAAATCCTACTAGAAATATATACCCTAGCCCTAGATCCTAACCATGACCACAAGGCACAGAGGCATGCCACAAACCCTACCCTAAACCTTAAACCAAATCTAACTCTAACCACTTAAACCTAAACCCTAAACCCCTTTCTAAACTGAAACTTAAAGTAACTAAATGAATAAAAAAATAAACCTAAACCCTAAAACCTAATAAACCTAAACCTAAACCTAAACCCTAGGAATGGGTAGAACCTTGATGGTAAAAACATCACCGTCAACTAGGCTCAATCTAGATCTAGCGGTGGAGGGGAAGGCAGAGGCGGTGGTTATCATAGTGGGGGTGGGGGATCTAGAGGTGCTGGTGGATATGGATGTGGTGGTCAAAGCAGTGGTGGTTATGGAGGTTGGAGAAGAACGGAAGTTACAGCCATGGTGGTGGTGAAGGGAGAGATCGGGGATATGATGGTCAATCCTAGTACTCGAGAGGCTGGGGGGGGGGTTACGATGGGGCTGAGAAAGCGAAGAATGGCCGATCCGATCTGCTGCTTATGGAATTATGTCTTTATAGTAAACACGATTCTAGTTATCTAGGGTTTTTTATTTCCTCAATGTGTGCTCATTTTTTATCTATGTCGTCGCTTATGTCTTAGAAAACTTTGTGTGTTACTTGGTTGATGAAATTAAAAAAAAATGTTGAATCTGAATTTGTTCTCTATTAATAAAAAAACCAAAAGCCCTAAACTCTAAACTAAAATGTGAACCCCAAACTAAAAAAAATCTAAACCTAAAGTTTAAGTAAAATAAACATAATCCTACACTAAAAAAAACTAAACTAAAATAAATAAAACCTAAACCTAAACCTAAAATAAACTAAACCTAAACTTACACCTAATTCTAAACTAAATAAAATAAAATAAACTAAAATTAAACTTAAACCAAAACTAAATAATAAAACCTCAAAATAAACCTAAAATAAAAACCTAAAGTCTAAACCTAAAAAAATTAAATAAAAACCTAAACTTAAACCTAAAAATAGAAAATAAAACCTAAACCTAAAAATAAAATAAAAATAAAACTAAACTAAAAATAAGCATAAACCCTAAACCTAAGAAACTATAATAAAAACATAAACTAATAAATAAATAAAGAAAATAAATAAACTAAATAAAAAAAATAAATCTAAATAAAATTAAAAATAAACTAAGTAAACTAAATAAACCTAAACCTGGGTTTGCTTAATTAAAAAAAATCTTAAACCTACACTACCAAAGCCTAAACCCTAGGCAGTAAACTCTAAACCCTAAACCCTGCATAAACCCTAAAATCTTAAACCACGAAACCTAAACCATAAACCCAAACCTAAACCCCTAAAGATCGTAAACCCTAAACCCCCACCCTAAACCTAAAGCTAAGCTAAAGTAAATAAATAAATTAAAAAAATAAACATAAACCCTAAAAATTAATAAACCTAAACCTAAACCTATACACTAAGAATGGGCAAAACCTTGATGGTAGGAACATCACCATCAACCAAGCTCAATCTAGATCTGACGGTGGAGGCTAAGGCGAAGGCGGTGGTTATCATAGTGGTGGTGGGGGATTTGGAGGTGCTGGTAGATATGGAGGTGTTGGTCAGAGCAGTGGTGGTTATGGAGGTAGGAGGAGCAATGAATGTTACAACTGTGGTGGTGGCAGAGGGAGAGATCGGGGATATGATGGTTGATCATCTGTCGAGAGGCGGGGTGGATCGATGGGAGCTGGAGAAAGCGAAGAGCAGTCCAGATCAGGTACATGGAACTAGGTCTTTCTGGGTAGAGACATTTATAGTTATCTAGGGATTTTGATTTGCTCATGCATGCATGCAATTTTTTATCTGTCATACATATCTTAGAAAACTTGGTGTGTTACTTGGTTGATGAAATTAAAAAGAGGAATTGTTGAATTTGAATTTATTCTTTGTTTAAAAAATAAAAACCCTAAACTCTAAACTAGAACCTAAACCCCTAACCTAATTCTAACCCACTAAACCATAAACCATAAACCCTAAACCCTAAACTAGCCTAAACTACACTTAACATTAAATCCTGAAACCCTACAAAAAAACCCTAAACCCTAACCCTAAAGCCTATACCCTAAACCACTAAACCCTAAACCAGCCTAAACCCTAAAACCTCCACTAAACCCTGGGACCTTAAACCTAAACCCTAAACCTTAAACTTAAACCCCAGATCCCTAAACCCAAAAAAAACTAAACTTTAAACCTAAACTAAATAAAACATAAAAGAAATAAATTTATAAACCTAAACCTAAATAAAAAATAAATAAAATAAAAACTAAACCTAAAAAAAAAAAATAAAAAATTAAAATAAAATAAAAATAAAACCTAAGATAAGCTAAAAAATAAAATAATCTTAAAATTAAAACCAAAATAAAATAAAACTAAGCAGAAAAATAAAATAAAATAAACCTAAAATAAAATAAAATAAAAAACTAAATAAAACATACAAACAACAACAAACAACAACAACAAGCCTTAATCCCTTGGGTGGGGTCATTTTCATGAATCCTTAGTCTCCATTGTGTCTGTTATGTGTCAAATTCTCATTTAAATCAAGTATACTAAGATCATTTTTTATACATCTTAACCAAGTCTTTTTAAGTCCACCTCTACCTTTCTTAACATAAGGCAAATCTAATGCATCTACTCTCCTAATCGAGTCATTAGACAACCGATGCTTTATGATGCCAAACCATCTAAGGCGACTCTCCCTAATCTTATCTACCACTAGAGCTACTCCAACTTTTTCCCGAATATACTCATTTTGCATTCTATCTCTAAGAGTAAAGCCACTCATCCACCAAAGCATCCTCATCTCTGTAACACTTAACTTAGTCTTATGCTTCTCTTTTATGGGCCAACAATCTATACCACAAGTCATTGCAGGTCCTACCACCATCTTACAAAATTTTCCATTAAGTTTAAGTGGAACTTTCTATCACATAATAGGCTAGATGCATTCCTCCACTTTAACCATCCAACTTGAATTCTACAAATAACATCTCCCTCTATTTCACCATCATTTTGAACAATAGAGCCTAAATATCTGAAATGTTCACTCTTATTAATGACTTGTTCAGCTAATATCACAACACTACTACTAGAACTTCTACAACTAAAATTACACTCCATATATTCAGTTTTAGATCTACTTAAATGAAAACCTTTAGACTCTAGAGTTGACCTCCATAATTCAAGTTTATTTAGACTCCCTCTAGTCTTATCAATAAGAAGAATGACATCAAAAAAGCATACACCAAGGTACATCTTCTTGTAAATGCCTAATAAGAACATCCATAACTAAAGTAAAAGATAAGAGCTTAAAGGCGATCCTTGATGTAATCCAAGCTGAAATAGGAAAATATTTTGTCAACCCTCCTTGTGTTTGGACACAAGTAATAGCTCAGTATACATATCCTTAATGAAATATAACCAATATTAACTCCTTTCGTTCTAGAACTCTCAAGAACATCTCTTTGAAACTTTATCATGGCTTTCTTTAAATCGATAAATATCATATGTAGATCCTCCTTACTTTTCTCATGCTTCTCCAAACCTTAACAAATGTATAGCATCCATAGTAGATCTACGGCATGAAACCAAGCGATTGTGAGAAACTTACGTATCACGTAACTTATGATTACTCTCTTCCATAATTTTAATGTATGGCACATTAACTTAATTCCTCATAATTTGCACACTCTTGTGTATCACCTTTATTATTAAATATAGGGAACCAACAAACTCTTTCTCCACTCATCAGCATCTTTTAGTCTTTAAAATGACATTAAAAGATTAGTAAGAAATTCCTTGATCTCTAAACATTTCCACACTTATTGGAATATTATCAGGTCTGTTTTTCCACATTTCATTTTCTTTAAAACTCACTAACTTATTTACTAATCTGACATAAAATGAAATTCTCTTTTTGTTTATTAAGATTGATTAAAATTAATTACTTCAGATCCTTCATTGAAAAGTTTATCAAAATACCTCATCCACTATTTTTTTTAATATCCTTTTTTAAAAAAATTTTATTATTTTCATCCTTAATACCTCACAAAGCGAACTATGTCTTTACTTCTCTATCTCTTTGGTTGGCCCATACATCTTTCACCTTCTTTGGTATCCAATCTATTGTATAAATCACTAAAACTAAATTTTTTTTGTATCATATCTTGCTTTCTTAGAATCTCTCTGAGACCACTTTATATCTTTCCCAATTCCTTGAGTTTTTTACATCTAAACCAAGTTTTATAATAATACTTCTTATTTTTATCTTTTCTTGCACATTCGACTCCACCACCAACTATTCTTATTAAAAGAAGCTTTTCCTTTTGATTCTCAAGCACATCTTTAGCAACTTGCTTAATTTCACTTGTTATTTTTTTCCCACATAATAGCTCCCTCATGAACATCCCAAATTCTAATCTCTTGTAGCTTGCTCTTAAAATATTTTATTTGTGTTCTTTAAGTGTCCCCATCTAATTCTAGGACAATAATTTGATTTATTTTTTTCTTACAACTTTTCATCTTAAAATCTAAAACTAACAATCGATGTTGGGTACTTAGATTTTCACTTGAATGACAATCTTTACAATTTAAACAATCTATCTTTCTTATTAGAAAATAATCAATTTGTGTTTTACTAGATCCATTTTTAATAAGTAATAATATGTTCATCACTTTTCTTAAATAAAATGTTAGCAACTACAAAATCATAAGCTAAAGTAAAATCTAAAATAATCCTACCTTCTTCATTAGTCACTCCAAATCCATAACCACCATGAATACTTTTAAAATCTTTTATCACTCTACCAACATGTCCATTTAAATCTCCTCCAATAAATACTTTTTCTTCATGAGGTATCTTTTGTATTAATCCCTCTAATTCATTCCAAAATTTTTCTTTTGTGGTTACCTCCAAAACTAAATAAAAGCATAAACCTAAAAATAATACCTAAAAATAAATAAAAAATAAATCCAAAACCTTAAACTAAAAAAAACCTAAACTTAAAATAAACTAAGCTAAAATAAATAAAACCTAAACTAAATCTAAAATAAACTAAACCTAAACCATAAACTAAATAAAATAATATAAACTAAAAATAAACCTAAACCTAAACTAAAAATAAAACCTAAAAATAATCCTAAAATAAAGCTAAAACTAAACTTAAAATAAAATAAAACTAAACTTAAACCTAAAAATAAAAATAAACTTAAAATAAAATAAAAAATAAACTAAATTAAATAAAGATAAACCTAAACCTAAAAATAAACTAAAACTAAATTAAAATAAATAAATGAACTAAATAAATAAAAGAAATAAAACTAAAATCTAATGTATTAAATACTAAAACATACTATTTGTGATTTAAAAAGAAACCCTAAACCTACACTCCCTAAATCCTCTAGGCCCTAAATACACTAGCCCTACCATCTATAAATCCAAGGCCAAGTTCAACCCCTGCCAAACCCTGAGCCCAAAACTGAGCCTCACCCTGGGCCCTCTGGCTACCTACCCTCCACTGGGCTCACCTGGGCCCTAGCTGACCTAAACAAGACCAGGCCACTGACTGAGCCTCTAAACCTGAGCCAACCTGACCTGAGCCTAAAATCCCAGGACCTACCCAAACCTAAACCCTAAACTAAAGCAAAACCACAACCTAAAGATAAATAAATAAGACCTAAACCAAAATAAAGTGAATAATAAAATAAAATAAAAACTAAAACCTAAACTAAAAAGAAATAAAGAATAAATAAATAAAACCTAAATAATTAAAATAAAAAAACCTAAATTAAATAAAACTAATCCTAAAATAAAATTAAAATAACATAAATAAAAAATAAAATAAACTAAATATAAATTTAAACCTAAAAATAATGTTTAAAATAAATAAAATAAAACATATACTAGTTAAAATCCTAAACTAAATAATAAAATAAACATAAACCTAAACTAAGATAAACTAAACTAAAATAAATAACCTAAACCTAAACCTAAACCTAACCAAACCTACTAAATAAATATATTAAACTAAACATACATACTTAAACTAAAAAATGTGCTTAAAAATACCTAAAAATAAACCTAAAATCTAAACCTAAAAAAATAAAAAAAATAAAACTTAAACCTAAACCTAAAAATAAAAATAAAACCAAACCTAAAAAAAATAAAAAAAATAAACTAATAAACCTAAACTAAATAACTAATAAATAAACATAAAATAAATTAACTAAACTAAAAAATAAAGAAACCTGGATAAAATAAAATAAAATAAACTAAAATTAAAAATTAACTAAAATAAACTAAATAAACCTAAACTTACTGGGATGCTTAATTTTCAAATATAAAATCCCTAAATCCTAAACCTACTAAACCTGACCTGAAACCCTAAACCATACCACAACCCTAAACCCTAAACCCCAACCCCTGTAACCATAAACCTTACTAAACCCCAAACCTTAAAACCCTAAACCACAAACCCTAAAAACATAAAATATAAACCTAAAATAAATAAAACCTAAAATAAAATAAATAAAACCTAAACCTGATAAAATAAAAATAAAATAAAATAAAACCTAAACTAAACTAAACAATGCCTATATAAAAATAAATAAAATAAAAGTCAAATCTCAACAACATAAATAAATAAAACTTAAACTAAACTAAAAATAAAATAAACCTAAAATAAAACCTAAATAAAATAAACTAAACTTAAAATAAAATAAACATAAACATAAATAAAATAAAATAAAACTAAAACTAATAAAAAACCTAAACTAAAATAAAATAAATAAACAAAATAGATAAACCTCACCTAAAACAAAATAAACTAAACTAAAATAAATATAACTAAACCTAAACCTAAATTAATAAACTAAACTAAATCTAACTATATAAAAATAAAATAATAATAAACCTAAACTAAACTAAAAAATAAAACCAAAGAATTAACTAAAATAAAATCTAAAACCTAAACCTATAAAATAAAAAATAAAAAACCTAAACTAAACTTAAAATAAAAATAAAACCTAATCTACAAAATAAAATAAAAATAAAACTCAACTAAAATAAACTAAACCTAAAAATAAACTAAAATAAATCAACCAAAGTAAATAAAACTAAATAAAAAAATATAAAATAAAATAAATTAATAATAAATAAAACTAAATAAACTTAAACCTGGGTTTGCTTAATTTAAAAGAAACCCTAAACCCTAGGTCATGCCCTAAACCTAAAAAACCTAAAATCCTAAAAACTAAACTATCCTAAACCCTAAATAAACCCTAAACCCTAAATCCTAAATGTACTAAAGCCTCCAAACCCTAATCCTGGACCCTAACCTAAAAGCATAAACCCTAAACCACAGCCTACCACAGACAACTACCACACACCCTAAACCACACCAACCTGAGCCCTAAACCCTAACTATTCCCTACCTAAACCCCAAATCTAAACCTAAAACAAATAAATTAAAAAATAAACCTAAACCCGAAAACCTAATAAACCTAAATCGTAAGAATGTGTAGAACCATGATGGCAGGAACATCACTTTCAACAAGCCTCAGTCTAGATTTTGTGATGGAGGTGAAGGCAGAGGTGGTGGTTATCATAGTGGTTGTGGGGGATCAGGAGGTGCTGGTGGATATGGAGGTGGTGGTTGAAGTAATGGTAGTTACGGAGGTGAGAGAAGCAATGGAGGTTACAACTATGGTGGTGGGGGAGGGAGAGATCGAGAATATGATGGTGATCCCACTAATCGAGGCAGGGGTGGTTGATGAACTGGAAATTAAAGAATGGCCATCGATCAAGCTTATGGGCGGGTCTTCTATAGAGATAGTTCAAGTTATCTAGGGCTTTTGATTTTCTCTATGTGTTCATTTTCTATGTATTCACTTATTTCTCAAAAAACTTGGTGTGTTACACGGTTAATGAAATCAAAAGAAGAAATGTTCAATCTAAATTTGTTCTCTATTTGACCAAAACCATAAACCCTAAACTAAACCTAAAATAAACCTAAACCACACCCTACCCCACTAAAAATCCTACCAACTAAAGAACCCTAAACCCTAAACTTAAACCCTAAACACCAAACCATAAACCCAAAAACCCTCATCACACCTAAACTAAAACCTAAACTAAACTAAATAAACCTAAAATTAAAATACATAAAACCTAAACCAAATAAAATAAAATAAAATAAAAAAACCTAAACTTAACCTAAACCTAAACCTAAACTAAAATAAAATAAAATATTTAAACTAAAATAAATAAATAAAACCTAAACTACTAAAATAATAAACCTAAATAAAATAAAACTAAACCTAAAATAAAAAATAAACTTATTAAATAAAATAAAACTAAATAAACCTAAATCTAAAACTAAACCTAAAAATAAATGTAAAATAAAATAAAAAACTTAAACTTAAAAACCACAAACCTATTGTAAAAAAATAAAATAAAAAACTAAAATAAAACTAAACCTAAACCAAAATAAACTAAATCAACATAAACCAAAAATAAAATAAAATAAACTAAAATAAACCTAAACTAAACTAAAATATAAAACCTAAAATAATCCTAATAAAAAAACCTAAAACCTAAACCTAAAAATAAAATAAACATAAACCTATGCTAAAAATAAAAAAATAAATAAAAATAAACTAAACTAAAACTTAAACCTAAACCTAAAACCTAAAAAAAATAAACTAAATAAATAAACCTAAAATAAATAAATAAACTAAATAAAATAAAGACAAACCTAAATAAAATAAAATAAAATAAACTAAAATAAATAAAATAAATTAAATAAATCTAATCCTGTATTTACTTAATCTTAGAAAAAAAAAAATAAACTAAACCAAAATGACCATAAATCCAACTAAACCCTAACTCTAAAAAAAAAATAAACCTAGCCAAACTAAGCCACCACACTTCTACAAGTGAGCTGACTCTAATCTGGATACAAACCTGAGCCTAAAACCCACCTAAACTAAAATACTAACCCAAACACCACAAGCCCAATGCTGGGCCCTGACCATGACCTGGGCCCTGAAAGGCCACTACCACTAAAATGCTAAACCTCTCAGGCCAAAACCATACTTAAATAAAATGGTACAAAACTAAACATAAAATAAAATAAAGACCTAAACTAGACTAGGACCTAAAAGATAAAATAAAACTAAAATAAACTAAAATAAAATAAAGAATAAAATAAAAATAAAATAAACTAAAGAATAAAAAATCTTGATAAAATAAAAACTAAATGTAAATAAAAAATGAAATAAACCTAAAATAAAATAAAATAAAAACTAAATGAAAACCTAAACATAAAAAAGTAAACCTAAAAATAAAACCAAAAAATAGATAAATAATAAAACCTAAAACCTAATCTTAAAAAAAATCCTAAACCTAAATAAAAAATAAAATAAACCAAAACCTAAACTAAAATAAACTAAACTAAAATAAATAAACCTAAACCTAAACCTAAAATAAACAGCCTAAACCTAAACCTAAACCTAAACTAAATAAAATAAAATAAACTAAAAAATAAAACCTGAAGATGAACCTAAAATAATAACCTAAAACCTAAACCTTCAAAATAAAATAAAACCTAAACCTAAACCTTCAAAATAAAATAAAAATAAAACTTAACTAAAAAAAAAAACCTAAAGTAAACTAAAATAAGAAACTAACTAAAATAAACAAACTAAAATAAATAAACTAAACTATATAAAATAAAACTAAATAAAACTAAAAAGAAAATAAACTCAATAAATAAAAAAAAATAAACTAAATAAACCTAAACCTGCCAATTTACTTAATTTAAAATACTAAAACCACAAATCCAAAACCTAAACCCTAAACCTAAACCACTCTAACCCTAAATGCAAACTTAAATAAACCTAAAAACCAAACCACAAACCCTACCCTAACCTAAAACCCAAAACCAACTAAACCTTAAACCCAAAACCCTAAACCCTAAAACCTACCATAAACTTTGAAAACCCTAAATGTTAAACCTAAACCCTAAACCCTAAATAACCCTAAACAACCTAAACCCAACAATTGGTAGAACCTTGATGGCAAACATCCATCCATAGCTCATCTAGATCTGGTAGGAGGTAGAGGCTGTGGTTATTATAGTGGTCATGGGGGATATGGAGGTGCTAGTGGATATGGAGGTGATGATTGGAGCAGTGGTGTTTATGGAGCGGGAGGCAACAGAGGTTACATGGTGGTGGGAGGAGAGATCAGGATATGATGACGGATCCCACTACTCGAGAGGCGAGGGTGGTTATGATGGGAATTGATGAAAATGAAGAATGGTCGATCCGTTCTACTACTTATGGAACTATGTCTTTATAGTAGAGATGGTTCTACTTTTATCTAGGGTTTTTGATTTGCTTTATGGATGCTCATTTTTTATCTACGTCGTCACTTGTGTTTTAGAAAACTTAGGGTGCTACTTGGTTGATGAAATCAATAGAAGAAATGTTGAATCTAAATTTATTCTCTATTAAAAAAAAACCTTAAACCCTTAACCCTAAATAAATACTTAAACCCTAAACCTAAAACCAAAACCCAAAACCCAAAACCCTAAATCCTAAAAATCCTAAACCCTAAACACTAAATCCTAAACCCTAGACCCTAAACTCTAAACCTTAAACCCTAAAACCATAAACCCAAAACCCTAAAACCTACAACCCTAAACCCTAAACTGTAAACCCTAAATCCTAAACCTTAAACCTTAAACCCTAAATTAACCCTAAACCCTAAGACATAAACCTCAACCCCAAACCCTAAACCTTAAACCTTGAATAAAGATGTCATTAGGAGTAGATCTAAAGAATGACCTAATCCTAACATAGTTATGGTAGCTAAAGAAAATGTCTTCAAGAGAATTTCCTTATTAGAGATTTGAATACCCTAAACCCTAACCCTAAATCATATTATAATACCATGTATTATAGTATAATGTAGCATCATATTTTAAGCACATAGTGATGTGTTTTTAGATGTTATAAGATGTTTTGAAATGTTTTCGTATATTATGGTATTGTGCCCTATAGTCTATATTAATATAAATCATAAAAATATTGATTTAAAAAATTAGATGATGAAATTTGTTAAATTTGAAGTGGGAATTAGGTTGTAGTACCAAAGGTGTGTTATGCCACTTGTAGTATAAAATGTAAGATTTTATGTTCTAAATAAATATTATATGTTGTAGCATAGTATAGCATCATATATCATAATATATTATTCTGCACATTTTAAATTCTTTTAATGTTTTATAATTATGCAGTTGAGCCTACACAAGCATTATTTATAAAATGTTGATTTAGACTTTAAAATGGAATTTTAATTTAAATTCATAATAGGTGGAGCATGGCATCATAATATATTATTTTAATTTAAAATATGTAAGTGATACAACTAAATATATTGTTTCTTATTATTTAGACAAATTTTATATCTAAAGTAATCCTTTGTGATGTGATATGTAATATAATATGTTATAGTGTATTATAATATAAGATGCCATAACATAGTGTAGCATCATGCATTAGGGCATACTATTGTGTATTGCTACTTGTTGTTGAATATATTTTAGTTTATTATAGTATGATGTAGTAGAGTTTGTACTCGTACAATTCATTAAAATACTAATTTATAGGTTGAGATGATGGGATTTGGCCTTTAAGGTAAGCTTTAGGGAACATCATTGGGGTGTGCTATGGTGTGTCAATTAATAAAAAGAATGGAATTTTGCATCCAAAATTAATGTTCATTTTTCAACCAAATTTTATAAATTTTTTGCTTAAAGTGATTCATTTTAAGGTGTCATGTAAGATAATATATTAAATGAAATCATATTAAAATATAATGTACATAACAATATAAATTCACATATATATGAATGTGGTGGTGTGTTACTAAATGTTATTGTACATTTTAGTATAATTTACTTTTGTTATAATACATTGGGTCAAAACACACAAAATGTTAATTTGAAGGTTCACATTGAAGAATTTGGCCAAATTCATGGCACACACCAAGAAGCAACACCAACATTATGCTATTTTGTAACCTTTTCTAATAGAAAAATAACAATATTACATCCAAAATGAACATTATTCATACTTTGAGAAAAAAAATTTTATTTGTTCCTTTAAGTGATTCTAATGTGGTGTAATGTTAGACAATATATTATATTATAACAAATTATAATATACATCATATATTATAATATAATATACTATGTTAATTCACACTATAATATGTTTAGCATGATATTGTTTAGTTAGTTTGAGCACCATCACAAATCATAAAATGTTGATTACAATGTTAAGATGATGTAATTTGAATGAATACATTATTAGGCTTTTGGTTGAAGTATTTAAGGTATTCATAAGAAAAGAAATAAGATTTGATGAGAATTCCATGTCAAGGACATGGAGGGAGATCTACTAGGGATCACACATGCATTGGACATGACATGTGAGGTATGAGGCATAGAAGAAGAAAATCTGCTAGGGATAAGGTTTGAATTTGATTTGATTATATGATTTATGGAAAGAATATCCTTTGGGGATAAGAATATATAATCCACTGAGGATTAAGATCGAATAGACTTTAATTTGTTTTGTTTTAATGGATGTGAAGGCATATCTACTAGAGATATGGGCTCGAGTCCACTAGGGATCGGGTATAACCTTCCACTAGGGAAGGTGGTTCAGGTTATTCACGGGGGATTAGATTTTAGTTTGATTTCATAGATTTGTTTGGGGATGCAACCACTAGGAATAAGAGTTTGGTTGGATTTTTTTAATATACATTCTACTAAGGGAGTTGGTTTAATTTGGCTCCCCTAGGGAGGTTGGTTTTGAATTTGATTTATTTGCTTGACTTATTTACATATGATTTGGGGCTCCATTGGGGAAAATTAGATTGGGTTTAATTTAACTTGAGTTAATGTATGGATCCTATCATTGTGTGATGAACCCACTAAGAAGGGGCTATATCAGCCTTAACCTATCTTAAGTTTATAAATCCAAATAAATAGTCTACTGGCTACGGGGTAGAGCTAGGCAACTTAATGGGTTGCCTTTTAGTGTACAATGGTTGTGCTAAGAAGAACGCATAGCAGGCTTACATCTTCCAAAGTGAGGAATAACCACTAGGGTGACCTATTAGATGAACAACAAATCAAACATGACCTAGGACGACTAAGTCGTAAATACCACTTGAGACTTATGTCAACTCAAAAGTAGTCAGGATTAATTTTATCTTGAATTCAAGTGATTTGATATGGTTTGTTTGGATTAGTTTGATTTTGAATTGAGGGCATATCTGTTAGGGATGTAAGCTCAATCAAATTTGAAGATTTAATTTATGGACCATGTTGGTGTGTGATGGACCCACTAAGAAGGGGCTATATTAGACTTATCCTATCTCAGATTTACAAATCCAAAGGGATAGTCTATTGGCTGTGGGGTAGAGCTAGCCAACTTAAAGGGTTTCCTTTTGGTGTGTAATGGTTGTGCTAGGAAGAAGGAGTAGAAAACTTACATCTTCTAAAGCAGGGAACCATCACTAGGGTGACTGTATCCAATAAATCAAACCCGACTTAGGAGCTAATTGAATCTTTGAGGGACTTATATCAAATTAAAAGTAGTCAGGCAATTCCTATAGGTAGTTTTGTTGACACTTCCCTAAAGATAGGATTCTTGCTTGGGAAAAGGTGCACTAAGGTGCCCTCTAATCCACAAGTGAATATATATTTTGTTTATATCTTCACATGGACCCTGTTGGTGTGCAAGGGATCACACTAAGAAGAGGCTATGTAAACCTTAACCTATCTTAGATTTACTAGACCAAGGGAGAATCTGCACATCCATAGGATGAATTCTCCAACCACAGGGGTGGTTACTAGGAATGGGGAACTGTCCAATCCGATAATAACCGGAGCAGTTCTAAATGGGGTCACAAAAGATGTCATCTAAATATAGTGCCCACATGGGAGGTGCTATTACGGGTGTTATCCTGAGCCTTGGAAAAGAAAGCTTATAAGTGTACGGTGGCTAACTCAAGGAGAAAGTGTAGCAGACTTACATCTACCATGAGTGGTGTATCCTAAGGTGCGAGAACCAACCAACCTAAGGTGTATCCATTAGCATGAGTGGTGTACTATCCGCATAGTTAGAACCAACCAACCTAAGGTGCCCATCGGTGTGCAACGATCAATCTGGAAAGAAAGCATGTAGGCTTACAACTTTCTAAGTGGAGCTAATCATTGGGATAGTCAGTCATCGATGGGACAGATGCTATCTGACCTAGAGCGACTACTAAGGGGAGATCCTTGAGGAAGGACTGGACCTAGACTTGAACTAGTAAGGAGGGAAGGAGCCACTAGGGGACTTATCCTAAACCTCAAATATGCTCGACTGAGTCATTGAACGAAGGCTAATCCAAGAAGAAAGCATAATAAATTCACATCCTCTTAAATGAAGCCTACATCACATAGCTTATCAGCCATGTAGTAAGGCCTACGAAACTAATAAGGCACTCATTGGTGTGTGGTGGCCAAGTGAAGAAGGAAAGCATAGCAGACTTACATCCTCCAAAGCAAGAAGACCACTGGGGTGACACACTAGTAGGTAGCATGTCTCGACACAGCGACTCTTGAGTAGTGTCCGAGGATGTTATCTCAACTCAGAGGAGCCCAAGACAAAAGATATGTGTTTATTTTATATGTTTGTGTGTAGTTTGTGTTTGTGTTGTGTCGATAAAGGATAGAATGCCACTCGGGTTCCTTACACTTACCCTAAACACATCGAGGCAGATTCACAAACAAGAATACTTTCAACATTGAAGAGATTGAATTCAAAATGGAATTTTCAATGATGATTTTCAAACAAGATTTATAATATTTCTCTAAGTAGAGCTCATTGATTGGAAGCACTGGGCTCTCTCCCTTATGATTAATAAGTTGATAAGATCCACCTTGGTAGGCATTCTCTATGGCAAAAGGCCCTTCCCAAGTGGGTTCAAACATGCTTCCCATCTTACGACGAACAATAATCGATCTCCTTAGAATTATAATAAGCTCTCCTACTTGAAAAGCACTTGGAGAGACTAACTTGTTATGAGTTTGAATCATTTTAGCTTTGTACAACTCGAGATTTTGGCATGCTCCCAGGCATCTCTCCTCTAAACCTTCAAGCTCTTCTAACCACAACTTGGTGTTCTACTCTGTTGTGATCTTGCTACCCATAATTACCCTTAGTGATGGGAGTTGGACTTCTAATGGTAGAATAGTTTTAGGCCCATACACTAAACAGAAAAGAGTAGATTGAGTTGGAGTTCTATATATGGTGTGGTAGGCCCATAAAACTTCAACTAACTACTCATGCCACTATCGCTTGTTATTGTCGAGTGTCTTCTTCAGTATTTGCATGAGAGTTTTGTTGAAGGCTTCTGCTAAGCCCTTTGCCCATGGGTAGTTGATGGTAGATTATTTTCAATCTATTCTGTGTCTTCGAACAAAGTTATTGATCTCGGTGCTCTTGAATGCAGTACCATTATCAGATATAATTTTTCAAAGCACTCTGAATCTATATATGATATGGTTTCTAGAAAACTAGAGCACTTGCTAAGCTATGAACTCTCTGAGTGGAATCACCTTCACCCATTTGGAAAAGTAGTCAGTAGTAGATAAGATGAACTGATGACCCTTGGAAGAAAGAGGATTAATCAAAACCACTATGTCAGTACCTCAACACTTGAATGGCCATGAAGCCAATGTAGGATGTATAATGTTGGGTGGTTGGTGTAGGATCATACCATGTATTGACATTGGTGGCATCGCCTAGCCGTATCCATGTAATCTTTGATCATCGATGGCCAGTAGTATCCTAGTCTCTTGATCTTGGCTTTCATCTTCAGATTGGATTGGTTGGCTCCACATAATCCTTAGTGTACCTCGATCACGATCTTATGGTCTTCGTTCTTGTCTAAATAATGTAACCACATATGATCAAACATCCACCAATCTAAGACACCATCCATAAGATCATAGGAAAGTGATCTCTACTTAATCTGATGGGCTTGGGACTTCTCTTGAGGTAGTATGCCTTTGTTTAGGTAATCCATGAATGGTTGCCTCTAATATAACTCCTCATCCTTCTTGGGAATGGCAACCTCTCCTTCAAGAGAGTACTTTTTGATA
Source organism: Cymbidium sinense (assembly GCA_021442155.1). Taxonomy (NCBI): domain Eukaryota; kingdom Viridiplantae; phylum Streptophyta; class Magnoliopsida; order Asparagales; family Orchidaceae; genus Cymbidium; species Cymbidium sinense. Next base: position 592,499 of record CM038214.1, on the reverse strand, counting down.
AGTTCAGTATCAATAAGGGATAAGACTTATCTATTTGGACCTTTATTGATATGGACACATCCTCCAAACATGCTAACTCCTTAGCAAGCTTGGCTAAAGCATAAGCTATCACATTCTCTCCTCGAGAAATATTATAAATGTTAACCTCTAGAATTTGGGCCAACAACTCCATAGTGTACTTGTGGTAGTGGTGGAGCTTGGGCTTTATAACCTTATAGGACCCAGAAATTTGGTTGATAACTAGCTGAGAATCCTCAAAGATGTTGATGTTCTGGATGTTTAGAGTAACGACTAACTCTAGATTGACAATCAGAGCCTCATATTTAGCTTCATTGTTGGTGCAAGGATTGGACAGATGATATGAGAATCTCATCACACTGCGGCCCAGAGTTAAGAGAATTATTCCTAACCCTGTCTTTTATTGAATAGTAGATTATGGTTCTTCTCCTCTTTAAGAGTAAGCCGCACCATTGTAGTACATCTCCCAGTGGTGAATTCTAGTATCCCCTTAGTTCATGATTTGTTCATTTGGGTCACTACTAAGCGGAGAGTTAGCAAAAAGTGGGTGTGCTACTAAAAAATTCACTAATGCTTATCCTTTCACATCACAGAGGGGTACGAAGGTATTGTCAAACTATAAGAGGATCATGGACCATCATGCCAACTGTCTGGATAGTGTCAGCTGTGTCATGAGATACTATAGTTGATTGAACCTAGAGATTAAGTTCACCTTATGAGGGAGCATGTAGTACTGTAGCTTTTGAGATGCAAAGATTAAAGCTAGGCAATGCTTCTCAATGGGTGGATAATTAGCCTCAGCTGGGATTAGACTTAGATATACTTATGCTTTGATTTGGAGCCTTTCTTCTATCGGCTCAAGTGTCACCTTCAAGGGAATCTACGAAAAATGCTAACCATATAAGACTCATTCTATTAACTAGAGTCTAAGTCTATATGGATAGTAGGTGTACTCTTGGTAGTTGGGACATATCTTTCATTGGGTTACTAATAAGGAGATTTTCCACCCCAAGGAGCCTACGACAGCCTCTTCTACTCTTAGGTGGATGTCAAGTCATCACCCATATGCTTGAATGGAGTAATGAACTGTGGGTGGAATCTAATGTCAGGCTCCACTTCCTTCTCCAAGTCTATATCCACTCCCTTTTATTTTCTTTTTCATTTTCTCTTTTATTTTATTTTTCTTTTTCTCTTTCTTTTTCTTTTTCTTTTTATTTTATTTTATTTTTATACTTTGGGAAACTTTGAGAGAATAGACTTGTTTATTTTCAGTGAGGTAGTAAGCTGCATCATCATATATGCCGACCTCATAAACTATAAATAGTTTGACATCTCCTTTGACACTATAGACGATCCCATCTTTCACAAACTTTATACACTGACGTAGAGAGGATGGAATTATGTTGTTCTCATGTATCCATGGTCTCCCTAGCAAAGTGTTGAAAGATGTATCTGAGTCTATAATATGAAACTTGGTTTAGGTCTTCCAATCATCTATCTCAAAGGGCAACACTATAGAACCTAAGGCCTGTTGACCTCACTTTTAGAGTGCAAATTCAATCTTCCCATCTTAGACATAGGAGTCTTCTAAATACTAAGACTTCCCTATGTAAGACACTTAGCAATTGGGTAAAACACTTAACATAAGCTAAAGACTTAGAAAGGTTAACCATAGGATTAGGTTATGCCTTAGGGACTAGGATAATCCACCTACCTTTCAACCCAAATCCAATCCATGTTCACCTTCTAAAACCAAACCTCAAGTTCAATTCAAGCATCAAATTAAAATTTAAATCCAAAACTAAAATCCAAAACCAAATGATTGAAGCCCATGATCAAATCCAAACATGAAACCTTTCCTAGGCCATATAACCTATCCCAGGACTTTGCCAAATCTTAATCCAAATCAATCCAAAATCAATTTATTTTCTCATAATCAATTGATATATTCAATCATCTTCCTAAATATAAAGCAAATCTACATTCAAATGATCAAAACTAAATCAACTAAATCAAATTAAATCAAAACCCTTCCTAAGCCATATGACCTATCCCATGGACTTAGCCAAATCTTAATCCAAATCAAGTCAAACTCAATTGATTTTCTCACAAATCAACCATATTTTCAATCATCTTTACAAATTTAAATGAAATATATATTTAAATCAACAAAACTAAATCAAACTAAATCAAAATTCAAACCTAAGCCACATGACCCAATTCCATGGACTTAGCCAAATTCCTTCATTCCAAAACCCAAATTCAATTGATTTTCTCATGAATCAATCATGCATACTCTAACCACAAAACTAACCTAAAACCCTAACCTCCCAATCCAAAACTACCCAACTCCTGACCTAAACTAAACTCTCTTTAACCTCCCTCATGATGTTTTATACCATCCTAAACTACTGACTTATTATTATCTGACCCTCTTATAAACTTCCTGATCTATTATGACCATCCTACCTGACTAGACTAAACCTGACCTGACCTCTCTCCTAACTGACCTGATAATAAACCTGACCTGACCTGACCCCTGATCCAGCGATTCTGACTGGCTCTCTTCCCTTTCATATCTTTCCTGACCTCTAGTAAGCTGACCCTGCCCAACTTTTGATCCCAATATAACCCAGAATCCACCCCAACCAAACCCTAGCCTAACCTAATCCTAACCCTAACCCTAACCCTAATGCTAACCCTAACCTTAACCCTAACTCTAACACTACCCTTTTCTTAGATATTTTTCTAGTACTTATATTATTCTCATACCTAAGTAAGATAATCTTGACTATTAGAGTGATTTTAGACCAATTAATCTTTGCATCTTTTCCAATAAGCTGATTTCCAAAATTTATTACCAATAAACTTAGTCCTTTACTTAATAGAATTATCTCTCTCAACCAAATTGGTTTTCTTATAGGTAGATCTATTTCAGATAATATTTTACTTGCCCAAGAATTAATTCATGATCTTGATGCTAAAACTAGAGGTGGCAACATTCTGTTCAAATTAGATATTACCAAAAGCTTTAATAACATCAATTGGGATTTCTTTTTTCATATTCTGAATTTAACTAGGTTTTTTAATAAATTTATTTTCTTATTAAAAATTATACTAATAATGCCTGGTTTTCAATTTTTCTTAATGGGGGAAGCCTTGAGTTTCTTTCCCTCTTCCCATGGCTTACGTCAAGGGGATCTTTTATCTCCTGCTTTATCTATTATTATTGTTGAGTACTTATCTAGGAGCATCACTGATTTATTTTTAAATAATCTTAATATGTACTACAGAACTATTGGTAGTCTTCCTATTTCCCATTTGAGTTTTGCAAATGATTTCATTATTTTCTACAATGCTTCTATTCATCACAAGCATCTTGATCTTTTAAATAAATTTGGTAGAGAAAGTGGCATTTCTATCAATGATAAAAAAAATCTATTATATCACTTCCTCTAGTATCTCCAATAATAAAATCAATCAAATCATGCATATCACTAATTTTAAACATCAACACTTACTTCTTAAATGCTTGGTTGCTCTGCTCTTTAAAGGCTCAAAATGTTCCCATGTCTTTGATGAGCTAATTCAAAAAATTTCAAATAAAATTTTTGTTTGGGAATTCCATTTACTTTCCTTTAGTGGTAGGCTCAGTATTCTTAAAAGCACTCTCAACTCCATTCCTTTTTATTTGATTCAAACTATTATCCCCACTAATGCTACATTTATCAAAATTGATTATTTTTTTAATAAATTTTTTGGGGCTCCAATAATTCTACTAAAAGAATGCATTGGACATCTTAGCATAAATGTTGTGGTCCTTTGGGAGAAGGTTCTCTTGGTTGCAAGCCTATTCATTAAGCTATCACTTCCTTCTATCATAAGCTCTGATGGAATTTTAGAAAGAATGATAGCCTTTGGTCTCATTTTATGATGAAAAAATATTGCCAAGGTAACCATCCCCTTAACTGTACTTATAAAGTTGGTGACTCTCCAGTTTGGAAAATGCTTTGCTCCATTAAATAGGTTGCCGAATCATTAATATCTTGGGGTATTCGGTCAGGTTCTTTCTTCTTTTACCAAAACAATTAGATTGGCAATGGCTCTATTGACACTTTTTTATCTACCCACTATACTATTGGTATCAAAGTTAATTCCTTTTAGCTTAATAATAATTAGAATGAAAACAAACTTGAGAATTATATCCTTATTTAACCATTCAAAAACTTTAGAAATATCCCCATTTCTTTTAATAAACCTGACCAAATTATTTTTAAGCCTTTTTATAATGGTGACTTTGTACTTAAAGAGGTTTGGAATTTTATTAGAGATAAATAGAACCCCTCTAATGTTTTCATTAAACTTTGGAACAATATCATCCCCATTTCCTATTTAATTTTAGCTTGGAGGATTTTGAATAATTTTATTCCTGTGGACTCTTTCCTCTGGACTAAAAAGTTTTAGTTACCTTCAAAGTGCTATTGTTGCTTTCATATTGAAAATGTAAATCATGTTTTTATCAATGGTGCTATTGCTTCTAAATTATGGTTTTGGTATGATGATTTGTTAATACCCGACTTTTTAGGTTCTCATTCTTTATACCAACTTCTTGAAGTCTATTTCAAAAATACAGTGAAAGGTCAAATCAAAGTTTTAATTGTTATTACCTTTATCTAGTTCATCTAGATGGATAGAAATGATGCTAAATATCATGGTATTCCTATGAACCATAAAAAGATCCTGGCTAGAACTAAAAAAAAATTCATGCTCTTCTCAATCCCAATCTTATTAGTAATATTCAATTTAGAGGTTATAAATTTGTGGCTAAAAAAATTGGGTATCATTACTGAGTTTGACTCTAATAAAAGTGCTAGGATTCTCCATTGGATCAAACCTAAAGATAATTTGATTAAAGTGAATACTGATGGTTCTGTTTCTTCCAATTAATATGGCTGTGGTGGTATTCTTAGGGATTCTAAAGGTACTATCATTTGTGCTTTTTCCTATCCTCTCAAAGTCGATTCTGTTATTTTTGTTGAGCTTATGGCTATTAATAAAGCTATTAAAATTTGTTTGAATACAGGTTTCCTCAATATCTAGATTGATGTTGATGCTCTCTTGCTTCTTGTCATGCTTAATTCCATTAGAAATGAGAATGTTGAATTATTTTATCTTCTTAATCATACTAAAAATCTTCTTTCTCAAGTTTCTTTTAAAATTTCCCACATTCTTCATGAAGGTAATGCTTGTGTTGATTACTTGGCTAACTTTGGTGCTAACTTAACTGAGTTCACATTATTTGACAACCAAACTTTGCCTAAACTATTAAAGGGTTTGGTTAATCTAGATAATATTGGATTGCCTTATCTCAGATTATAAATTCTTGGCTTGGTTTTGGTGTTGCTTTTGATGATCTTTTGCTTTTGGTTGCCCTTGTTCAACCCTCTTGGGTTGTGGTTATCTACTTAATTTCTTATTTTGGCCTGAGTTGGGTTATGTTTTAGATCTTTTACTTTTGGATTGGCCTAGTTTTTGCTACTTGGTGGTTATTGTAAGTGCAGCCTAGGTTGTTTTGGTTTTTTTGGTTTTTTTGGCTTGGTGGCTTATACTGTCTGGCTGGGTGTTTACCATAATTTTCCTATTGGCTGTTTTTTATTTCCTCCTTTTCGGTTATGCCTATGGCTGTTGTAGGTTTTTCTTTTTGTATGGGCTTTGCCTCTTTTCTAGGTTGCTTACTAAATTACCTGAATTGGATCTACTATTGTGGTGGTTGATAGAGTGGCATTGTAGGCTGGCTGGTAGTTTTGGCTAGTTGGGATGGTTGGATGGCTAGTTTTTTTGGCTATTTTTTCATTTTCTGTTGGTGACTTATCTGGGGGGTTGCTGCTGGTTTATCTCTGGCTTGATTTTGGCATGGAGTAGATTGTTGGTTGGCTATTATTTTCTCTATTTTGTTGGTTAGGGCTTGGTAATTGTTTTTTCAGATTTTTTTTTGTTTCTCTTGATTATGGTTTTAACCTCCTCCTGTATTGGCCTTCCTCTCTTGGCTGCAGTGGCTTTGGCTTTGTGTATTGTTCTTGATTGGCTAGATGAAGGCTATTTTATGGCTGTTAGTTTGCCTAGGGTGCTAGTCGCTTAGTTGGGTGCCTTTATTATTGTTATTCTTGTTGGTTTGCTTGTAGTTTATCTTACTGGGCTTTGTACCTTTTTGTCTTTGGTTGGATGTTCTACTTATCGAGATCAGATTTTCTTTTGCCTTGGTTAGGTTTGGTGACTATAGTTTCCTTCTACCCTTTCCTGAGCTATTTTGGGTGATTTTGGCTTGATGACTACTGTTATTCTTTACACTGACTTGGGTTTTGCTATGGTGGTTGGCTAGAGGATATGTTGGTCGGCTAGTTTGGTTGGTTGTATGGGCTAGGTTGGTGGGTATTTTGGCCAATTTTTCTCGCTCCTTTGGTGATTATTCAACCTAGTGTTCTTTTGTGACTTGTATTTTGGTTTCCTCCTACTTTGTTTTTCTCTTGGTTATAATTGACTGTTTGGGTGTATCTCAGCCACCCATTTAGAAGTGTTGTTTTACTAGATGTTTTTTCTGCTTTGTTGGTGGAGGATATGAGCACTTTTTTTTTCCTTTTTTGCTCTTGTTTATCTCTGGTTTGTGTTATTAGCCCTATCATGATGCTTTCTCCTTTGGATTTTGTTATTTCTTTTTGGTGGTGGCTTTGGTGGTGCTCCTACTATATTGCTAATATCCCTGATGGTTGGTTGATTCCTTTATTGGTGGTTATGGCTTGGTGGTTGGCTATTATGTTTATTGTTTGGAGGATTTTGTAGCCTTGCTAGATGATGGACTTTCAATGATGGGCTACACGAGGTATGCTAGCTATGATGGCATTGATGTTTCCCACTCTTTCTTCTTTTGGTTGGTAGCGGTATATGTAATTGTAACCCTTCTCCTGAAGTTTGGCTGCTTACTTATAGTGTTGCTCCTTGAGATGATTGTAATCTTTTCTTTACTTTACTCCTTCGTTTGCACTTCCTTTCTATGTCGGCTTAATTGTACTAATCCTTTCAAAAGTATGCTGATTTCTTTATAGGCAAGGGGAGTATTGCGTGGATCATGTTGGTATCAAGAACAAATGAAGTTTGTCAGCTCACATGGATTTTCTTATTGATTTTTTGGTTTTTCTTTTGCTTTCTTTCCTTGAGTATTGTAATAGTTAGGGGGTTTATCACTTTAGGACTTAATGTAGGTAGCTCTTTGAGCATTACCTTAGAGATTTAACCCATCTAATGACTTTGTACTTTTTTGTGGCAATAAAAAATTCCCTAATTTCCCTAAAACAAGCCCTAAACTAACCCAAAACCCAAAACCCTAAAAAGCTAAAAACCTAAACCAAAACTAAATAAAACATAAAATAAAAGAAATAAAAAAACCAAAACCAAAATAAAATATAAAAATAAATTAAATTAAAACATAAATAAAAAAACCAAACCTAAACCTAAAAGAAAATAAAATCAAAATAAAAAACTAAACTAAAATAAAATAAATAAAACATAAACTAAACTAAAAAATAGAAACCTAAATAATATAAAAACTAAACCTAAAATAAAAACAAAATAAACCTAAAACTAAATAAAATAAAAAAATAAATAAAAACCTAAATAAAATAAATTTAAAATAAAAAAAATAAAAATGAACTAAAATAATTTACTAAATAAACTAATTAGCAATAATGTAACTGAACTAAACTAAACCTATAAGTTTACTTAATTTAAAAACAAAAAAAAAAAACAAAACCCAAACCCTAAGCCATAAACCTACAACTCTAAACCCTAAACCCTAAAACCTTAAACTAAACCATAAACCCCCTAAACCCTAAAACCCAAAACCCTAAACCCTAAAACCTACAACCCTAAACCCTAAACCCTAAACCCTAATCCTTAATCCCTAAACCCTAAACTCTAAAAGCCTAAAAACTTAAGCTTAAACTAAATAAAACCTAAAAACAAAATAAAGAAATAAAGCAAAACCTAAATAAAATATAATAATTATCTAAACGAAAGTCTATACCTAAACCTAAAAAAAAATAATATAAAAAATAAACACTAAACTAAAATAAAATAAATAAAAACTAAACTAAACTAAAATAAAATAAAAAAAACCTAAAAAAAACCTAAATAAAATAAAAGAACATAAAATTAAAATAAAATAGACCTAAAATAAAATAAAATAAAAATTAAATAAAAACCTAAACTTAAGAAATAAACCTAAAATATATATAAAATAAAACCTAAATCATAAACTAAAAAAAACAAACCTAAACCTAAAATAAACAAAATAAGATAAACCTAGACCTACACTAAATAGAATAAACTAAAATAAATAAAACCTAAACCTAAACCTAAAATAAACTAAACTTAAACCTTAAACAAAATAAAATAAATAAACTAAAAAAATTAAACCTAATTTAAAAAATAAAACCTTAAAAAAAGCTAGAATTAAAATATAAAACCTAAATCTAAAAAAACAAAATAAAAACCTAAACCTAAAAATAAAAAAAAAACCAAAACCTAAAAATTAAAATTAAAATAAAACTAAAATTAAAAATAAACATAAACCTAAACCTAAACCTAAAAATAAACTAAAATAAAATACCTAAACTAAAATAAATCAACTAAACTAAATAAAAGTAAAAAGTAAAACTAAATAAATATAAAATATAAAATAAACTAAAATAAAGAAAAAATAAACTAAATAAACCTAGTGGTTTTATTAATTAAAAACACCCTAAACCCTAAACCCTAAACCCTAAATCCTAAACTAACCAAAAACCTTAATCCCTAAACTAACCCTAAACCCTAAACCCTAAATCGACAACCCTAAACCCTAAAACCATAAACCATAAACCCTAAACCCTAAACTCTAAACCCTAAAACCCTAAACCCTATACCTTAAACCCTAAAAGCTGAACCCTAAACCCAACAACCCCTAACCCTAAACCTAAAATAAAATAACAAAAAAACATAAACTAAAACCTAATCGTAAAAATAAAAAGAAAATAAAATAAAATAAATAAAAACCTAAACTAAACTAAAAAAAATAAAAAACCTAAACAAAATAAAAACTAAACCTAAAATAAAAATAAAGTAAACCTAAAAGAAAATAAAATAAAAACAAAAATAAAAATAAACTTAAATAAAAATAAAAAATAGACTAAACTAAAAAAATAAAAAATAAACTAAATATACTTGAAACTACAAGTTTAATTAATTTTAAAAAATAAAAAATAAATTAAAAAAACCTAATCCTAAACCCTAGACCTACAACCAGAAACTCTAAACAATAAACCCTAAACCCTAAAATCCTAAACCCTAAAGCCTAAACCCTAAACCATAAAATACTAAACCCTAAACCCTAAACCCTAAATTGTAAACCCTAAACCGTAAAACCTAAAACCTAAAACCTAAAAAGCTAAACCCTAAACCCCAAACCCAAAACCCAAACCCAAAACCCTAAACCCTAAACCCTAAAAACCTAAAAACCTAAACCTAAACTAAATAAAACCTACAAACAAAATAAAAAAACCTAAACCTAAATAAATTAAAAATAAAATAAATAAACCTAAACTAAAACCTAAACCTAAACCTAAACTTAAATATAAAATAATATAAAAAAAAACTAAACTAAAATAAAATAAATAAAAACTTAAACTAAACTAAAAAATAAAATAAACCAAAAAATAAAAAAGCTAAATAAATTTAAAATTACAAATATACCTAAAAATAAATTAAAAAAAACCTAAACCATAAACTAAAAAAAAACTTAAACATAAAATAAACAAAATAAAATAAACCTAACCGTAAACTAAAATAAACTAAAGTAAAATAAATAAACTTAAACCTATACCTAAAATAAACTAAACCAAAACCCTAAACTAAATATAATAAAATAAACTAAAAATAAACCTAAAACTAAACTAAAAAAATAAAACTTAAAAATAAGCTTAAAATAAAAACCTAAATCCTAAACCTAAAAAATAAAATAAAACATAAACCTAAACCTAAAAATAAAAAAGAAAACCTAAACCTAAAAAATATAATAAAAATAAAACTAAGCTAAAAAATAAATAATAAACCTAAATCTAAAAAATAAACTAAAATAAAAACTTTAACTAAAATAAATAAAATAAACTAAATAAAAACTGCAAACCTAAACAAAAATAAAAAATAAAATAAACAAAAAAAATAAAAAATAAACTAAATAAACCTAAACTTATCATTTCCTTAATTTAAAAAAAAAATTATAAACCATAAACCCTAAACCCTAAACATTAAACCCTAAAAATAACTTTAAACCCTAAACCTACAACCCTAAACCCTAAACTAACCCTAAACCTTAAACTATAAACCATAAACCCTAAATAAAAAAATAAAAAAATAACCACAACCCTAAACCTTAAACAAACCCTAAACCTACAACCCTAAACCTACAATCCTAAACCTGAACCCTAAACACTAAACCCTAAAACTCTAAACCCTAAACCCAAAACCCTAAACCCTAAAACCCTAAATGCTAAACCCTAAACCCCAAATCCTAAACCCTAAAATCTATAACCCTAAACCCTAAGCACTAAACCCAAAACCCAAAACTCTAAACCCTAAAAACTTAAACCTAAACAAAACAAAACCTAAAAATAACATAAATAAGAAACCTATACCTAAATAAAATAAAATAAAATCAAATAAAATAAAAACCTAAACTGAAACCTAAGCCAAAACATAAAAAAATAAAAAAATAAAAACTAAACTAAAATAAAATAAATAAAAACCTAAACTAAACTAAAAAAAATAAAGCTAAAAATAAAAAACCTAAACGTAAAATAAAATAAAATAAACATAAAATAAAATAAAATAAAACCTAAATAAAAACCTAAACCTAAAAAATAAATATAAAAATAAAACCAAGAAATTAATAATAAATAAAACTTAAACCCTAAACTAAAAAAAACTTTAACCTAAAATAAAAAAATGAACAAAATAAAATAAACTTAAACCTAAATTAAAATAAACTAAGTTAAAATAAATAAAACCTAAACTACACTAAACCTTAAGATAAACCTAAATTAAATAAAATAAAACAAACTAAAAATGAACTTAAACTTAAACTAAAAAATAAAATATAAAACCTAAACCAAGACAAAATAAAATAAAAACCTAAACCTAAACTTAAGAATAAAAATAAAACTTAAAAAAAATATAAAATAAAAATAAAACTCAACTAAAAAGCAAACCTAAAGCTAAACCTAAACCTAAAAAATAAACTAAAATAAATAACCTAAATTATAATAAATAAACCAAAAATAAATAAACTAAACTAAACAAAAAAAAGAATAAATCTAAAATAAACTAACTATACTAAATAAACCTAAATCTATCGGTTTACTTAATTTAAAAAAAACTAAAAAACCCTAAACCCTAAACCCTAAGCATTAATCGTAAACCCTAAATCCTAAAACTAACCCTAAACTAAACTAAACTAAATCAAACCTAAACCCTAATCCCAAAACCCTAAAATCCTAAACCCTAAACTACCTAAACCCTAAACCCTAAACCCTAAAATCCTAAACCCTAAAGCCTAAACCCAAAACCCAAAACACTAAAACCCTAAACCCTAAACCCAAAACTAACCCTAAACCCTAAACTTAAACCTTAAAACTAAGACCCTAAAGCCTAAACTCTAAACCCTAAACTCGAAACTAACCTAAACTCTCAGCTAACCCTAAACCATAATCCTAAACCCTTAAATCCAAAAGACTAAACACTAATCCCTAAACCATAAATCGTAAACACTAACCCTAAACCCTTAACCCTAAAACCCTAAACCCTAAACCCTAAACCCTAAATCCTAAAAACTTAAAAGCCTAAACCTAAACTAAATAAAACTTAAAAATAAAATAAATAAAAAAACCTAAACTTAAATAAAATAGAAAATATGATTAAATAAAAACCTAACTAAAAATTAAACCTAAACCTAAAATTAAAATAAAATAAAAAGTGAAAAAAAACTAAAAAAAAAAAAACTAAGCTAAACTAAAAAATAAAATAAACCTAAGAATAAAAAATAAAAAATAACATAAAAATAAAATAAACCTAAAATAAAATAAAAATAAAAACTAATAAAAACCTACACTTAAAAAATAAACCTAAAAATAAATAAAAAATAAAACTTAAACTAAAAAAAGCTTAAACCTAAAATAAAAATAAAATAAACAAGATAAAATAAACTTAAAAGTATAAAAAATAAAACCTAAACCTAAAATAAAAATAAAATAAACAAAATAAAATAAACTTAAATTAAATTAAATAAAACTTAAAATAAACTAAACCTAAATCTAAACCTAAACTTAAACTAAATAAAATATAATAAACTAAAAATTAACCTAAACCTAAACTAAAAAGTAAAACCTCAAAATAAACCTAAGAAAAACCTAGAACCTAAACTTAAAAAAATAAAATAAAAACCTAAACCTAATCCTAAAAATAAAAAAGAAAACTTAAACCCAAAAAATAAAATAAAAATAAAACTCAATTAAAAAGTAAACATAAACCTAAAAAATAAACTAAAAAATAAAACCTAAGCTAAAATAAATAAACCTAAAATAAATACAAAACTAAACAAAATAAAAAAATAAACCTAAATAAAAAATAAAAAATAAGGTAATTAAAATAAATAAAAATAAACTAAATATCCTAAATAAACCTAAACTACTATTTACAAAATTAAAAAAACTTTAAACCCTAAATCCTAAACCCTAAACCCAAATTCATAAAAGTCCCTAAACCCTAAACCTTAACCCATAATCCTAAACTTGAGACCCTAAACCCAAAAAAGCCAAAAAGCTAAACATAAACTAAATAAAACCTAAAAATAAAATAAGTAACAAAACCTAAACCAAAAAAAAGAACATTAACTATAACCTAAACCAAAACTGAAACCTAAAAAAGAAAATAAAATAAAAAATAAATACTAAACTTGAATAAAATAAATAAAAACCAAAACTAAATAAAAAAAACTTAAATAAAATAAAAACTAAACAAAAAATAAAAATATACTTAACCTAAAATAAAATGAAATAAAAACTTAAACCTAAAAATAAATCTAAACCCTAAACTAAAATAAATAAAACCTAAACCTAAACCTAAAATAAACTAACCATAAACCTAAACAAAAATAAAATAAAATAAAATAAAATAAAAATAAACCTAAACCTAAACTAAAAAATAAAACCTAAAAAAAACCTAAAATAAAAACCTAAAACCTAAACCTAAAAAAGTAAAATAAAAACCTTAACCTTATCCTAAAAATAAAAAATAAAACCTAAACCTAAAAAATAAAATAAAAATAAAACTATACTAAAAAAATGAACATAAAACTAAACCTAAACCTAAAAAATGAATTAAAATAAAGAACGTACACTAAAATAAATAAACCTAGAATTAATAAACTGAACTAAATAAAAAAATAAATGTAAAGAAAAATAGAAAATAAAATAAACTAAATAAACTAAATAATCGAAACATACCAGTTTACTTAATTTAAAAAAACTAAATAAATAAAAATAAATAAATAAAACTTACCCTAAGCTCTGAACCCTAAAATTAACTCTAAACCCTAAACCTAACACCCTAAACCCTAAACCCTAAACCCTAAAGCTAAACCTAAACCCTAAACCTAAACCCTAAACCCTAAAACCCTAAACACTAAATCATAAAACCTACAACCCCAAACCCTAAACCCTAAATCCTAAACCCTAAACCCCAAACCCTAAACCCTAAACCCTAAAAACCTAAAAACCTAAACCTAAACTAAATAAAAGAGATTTCGGCTACAAATGATTATCTTGAATTTCTCTAATATGGTATGAAATTGTATGAGCTTTGTATGCCATAGTAGACCACCTCTCTCAAGTTTCATAGAGATGCAAAAGGGTAGCTTCCTAATCATGGTCAAATGAAGAAAGATTCTAGTTATGTTTAGACACCTAAGTGTCCATTTATGAGCAATCCTCTATAGTAATAGCCTATCTAATCATAAAACTCTCTCTAATCGATTTTATCTTCTCAAGCACCTCTTTCAACTAAAGATATATGTCGAGGAGCTAAATCTATGCTTTAAAAGCTCACTCTAGTAGATTTCAATGCTTTGAGGTCAGATCTTGGCAAATTAGGGAGACTTGATGCAAGTATTGAATGAGATTTTCACAATAGTGATTGTATCTAAAAAGATCTCTTAATAAGTAGTAACAAGAATAATCCAAACTCAATATCTCTACATAGGGATTTACTATAGCTCACTAGACTCAAAACATAATGTAACAAATAATTCACTTCAACACAAAAGCAAGAAAGCTCAAGTAAAACTCCTAAGTCAATGCTTATAAATAGGTGGCACCATTTTGTGAGAGATTTAAGACACTCATAGATTTTATGCTGACATAAAAAATATGATTTAACAGAGACTTTGGATTCCAACATAGTATTATCATCTTTTCTATTTTTTTAATAGTAGTAGTGTTGCTTCATTTAGATGTATTCATTTGAATTTCATTTAATGGTGGAAAGAAAAATTCCTACATTTAATGACATTCTTTTAGGTGCAAGAATTCTTGATGTTTTTTGAAATCTAAAGTGTGTTGAAAAGCCACATGCAAATTAATTTTATGTAGTGTCTCTTTAAGTTTAAGTCTAAATCTACACAACATTATCTTAATCTTTCCCTAATTTTAAAAGATAATAACAATACTTCAAATTAGTTCATGTACTCATTTATAATTTTGGCTTTTTGCTTTAGCGAGTAAAACTCTAAATAATTGATCTTAGGATAAATTCAAGTAATTTTTTTAACAACAATTTAATTTCAACCACGTAAAAACATATTCTAATCCCAATCTTCCCGGCTCTCTATTTCTATCTAATAGATTTTTGTTTAGCAGTATGTTTTTATTTAATAGATCCCAATCATCAAGACTCACCAAACCCTAAACTTTAAAGTAACCCAAAAGCCTAAATCCTAAAACTAACTCTAAACCCTAAACTCAAAACCATAAACCTACAACCCTAAACAAAAAACCCTAAACCCTAAACCCTAAAACCTACAACCTTAAACCTTAAACCCAAAACCCAAACCCTAAACCCTAAACCCTAACATTAACCCTAAACCCTAAACCACCCTAAACTAACCCTAAACCCTAAATCATAAAAACCCTAAACTAAAGCCTTAAACCTTAAACTCTAAACCCTAAACTAACCAAAAACCCTAAGCTAACCCTAAACCCCAAACCCTAAACCATAAACCCTAAAAACCTTAAACCCTAAAGCCTAAAGCCTAAACAGTAAACCCTAAACCTTAAACCCTAACCCTAAATCATAAACCCTAAAACCCTAAACCCAAAAAACATTATACCCTAAATCCTAAAACCTAAACATAAACCTAAGCTAAATAAAACATAAAAAAATAAACCTAAACCTAAAAAAATAAAATTAAAATAAAACTAAACTAAAAAAATAAACATAAATCTAAACCTAAACCTAAAAATAAACTAAAATAAAAAACATAAACTCAAATAAATAAACTAAATTAATTAAAAATAAAAAATAAATTAAATAAAAAATAAAAAATAAAATAAACTAAAATAAATAAAATAAACTAAATCAACCAAAACTTACTGATTTACTAAATTAAAATAATAAACCCTAACCTAAATCTTAAACCTAAACCTAAATTTTAAATAAATGCTAAACTAAACCTAAACCTACAAACCTAAACCCTAAACCCTCAAATACCTTAAAACCATAAACCTTAAACTCTAAATTAACCCTAAACCCTAAACCCTAAACCTTAAACCCTAAACTAGCCCTAAACTCTAAACCCTAAAACTTAAAAACTCTAAATCCAAAAGCCTAAAGCTTAAAGCCTAAACCCTAAACCCTAAGCTAACCCTAAACCCTAAAGCCTAAACACTAAACCCTAAACCCTAAACCCTAACCCTAAACCCTAAACCTTAAAACTATAAACCCTAAACCCTAAACCTTAAAACCTAAAACTCTAGCACTAAACCCCAAACCCTAAATCCTAAACCCTAAACCCTAGAAACCTAAAAACCTAAACCTAAATTATATAAAACCTAAAAATAAAATAAATAAAAAAATTTAAACCTAAATAAAATTTGAAATAAACTAAAATAAAACCAAGCTAAACTTAAACCAAAGCCTAAAAATAAAATAAAATAAATAAAAATAAAATAAAATTTTTTTTTAAAAAATAAACTAAACTAAAAGAAAATAAATAAAAACCTAAACTAAAATATAAACCTAAAATAAATAAACTAAATAAAAATAAAAAAATAAAATAAACTAAAATAAATAAAAAATAAACTAAATAAACTTAAACCTATGAGTATATTTAATTTAAAAAAAATTTAAAAATTTTAAAAAATTAAGAAATCCCTAACCCTAAACCCTACACCCTAAAACTAACCCTAAACCAAAACCCTAAACCCTAAACCCTAAACCTACTACCCTAAACCATAAAGCTAAACCTAAACCTAAACCTAAAAAATAAAAAATAAAACCTAAACCTAAAAAATAAACTAAAATTAAAAATAGAAAATAAAATAATATAAAATAAATAAAAAAATTAACTAAATAAACTAAATAAACCTAAACATACAAGTTTACTTAATTTTTTTTAAAAAAAACCTTGAACCCTAAACCCTAAATCCTAATCCCTAAATCCAAAAACTAACCGTAAACCTACAACCATAAACTTTAACCGTAAACCCTAAATCCTAAAATAAATTTAAAATAAAAACTTAAAACCTAAACCTAAAAAATAAAAATTAAAAACCCAAATGTAAACCTAAAATTTAAAAAAAATATAAAACCTAAACTTAAAAATTAAAATAAAAATAAAACTAAACTAAAAATAATATAAACCTAACCTAACCTAACAAATAAACTAAAATAAAAAATGTAAACTAAAATGAATAAACCTAAAATAAATAAACTAAACTAAATAAAATTAAAAAATAAACCTAAATAAAAATAAAAAATAAAATAAGCTAAAATAAATAAAAAAATAAACTAAATAAACCTAAACATACCAGTTTACTTAAATATTTTTTTTAACCTCTAAACCCCAAACCCTAAACCCTAAACCCTAAAAATAACCCTAAACCCCAAACCCTAAACCCTAAATCTTAAATCCTAAACCCTAAACCCTAAACCTTAAAACCCTAAACTAAACATTGCTAACCTAAAACCCTAAAACCCTAAATACTTAAACCTCAACCCTAAACTAAATTGTAATCCTAAAACCTAAAACCCTAAACTAACTCCTAAACCAACCCTAAACCCTAAACTCTAAAAAATTTAAACTAAACTAAGCTAACCTAAACTAAACCTTAAACTAAAACCTTAAACAAAACTAAACCCTAAACCCTAAACCCTAAACTAACCCTAAACCCTAAGCTAACCTTAAACCCTAAACCCTACAAACCCTAAACTATAAAGCCTAAACACTAAACCCTAAACCCTAAAACCCTAAAACCCTAAAACCCTAAACCCTAAACCCTAAACCCTAAAACTTATAACCTTAAACCCTAAACCCGAAACCCCAAACCCTAAACCCTAAACCCTGAACCCTAAACCCTAAACCCTAACATTAACCTAAATGTTAATAACCATAAACCCTAAACCAATAAAAACTAAACCCTAAAGCCAAAACCATAAACCTAAACTCTAAACCCAAAACTAAACCCTAAAATAACCCTAAACCCCAAAGTAAAACCATAAACCCTAAAACCCTAAAGCTAAAGCCTAAACAAGAACCTAAACCCTAAACCTAACCTAAATTGTAAACCCTAAAACCCAAACCCAAAAATACTATACCCTAAATCCTAAAAATGAAAACACCTAAACCTAAACTAAATAAAAACCTAAAAAAACAAATCTTAAACCTAAAAAATAAAATTATATTAAAACTAAAATAAATAAACATAAATCTAAACCTAAACCTAAAAAAATAAACTAAAATAAAAAACATAAACCCAAATAAATAAACTAAATTAAATAAAAATAAAAAATAAAACTAAATAAAAATAAAAAATAAAATAAACTAAAATAAATAAAAAATAAACTAAATCAACCAAAACCTATCGATTTACTAAATTTAAAAAAAAATCTAAACCCTAAACCCTAAACCCTAAACCCTAAACCCAAAACTTTAAATCCTAACCGCTAAACCCTAAACCCTGAACCCTAAACCTACAAACTTAAACCCTAAACCCTCAAAAACCTTAAACCCTAAATTAACCCTAAACCCTAAACCATAATCCTAACCCTAACCCTAAACCCTAAAGCCTAAACCTTAAAATTGAAACTAGCCCAAAACTGTAAACCCTAAAACTTAAAAACTCTAAACGCTAAAGCCTAAAGCTTAAAGCCTAAACCTTAAACCCTAAGCTAACCCTAAACCTTAAAGCCTAAACACTAATCCCTAAACCCTAACAATAAATACTAAACCTTAAAACCCTAAACCTTAAAACCTACAACCCTAGCCCAAAACCTCAAACCCTAAATCCTAAACCCTAAACCCTAGAAACTTAAAAACCTAAACCTAAGCTACATAAAACCTAAAAAAAAAATAAATAAAAAAAACTTAAACCTAAATAAAATATAAATTAAACTAAAATAAAAACCTAAGCTAAAACCTAAACCAAAACCTAATAATAAAATAAAATAAAATAATAAAAGTAAACTAAAATAAAATAAAATAAAATAAAAATTAATTAAATTAAAATAAAATAAATAAAAACCTAAACTAAAATAAAGAAACCTAAAATAAATAAACTAAATAAAAAAATAAATTAAAATAAATAAAATATTAATTAAATAAACTTAGACCTATAAGTATATTTAATTTTTAAAAAAAATCAAAAATTTAAAAAAATTAAGAAAACCTAAACCCTAAACCCTACATCCTAAAACTAACCCTAAACCTAAACCCTAAACCTTAAACCTACAACCCTAAACCCTAAAGCTAAACCTAAACCTAAACCTAAAAAATAAAAAATAAAACCTAAACCTAAAAAATAAAATAAAAATAAAACTAAATTAAAAAAATAAACATAAATGAAAACCTAAACCTAAAAAATAAACTAAAATAAAAAACTTAAATAAAAATAGAAATAAAATAATAAAATAAGTAAAAAATTAACTAAATAAACTAAATAAACCAAAATATATCGGTTTACTTAAATTTTTTTTCAAAAACCTTGAACCCTAAACCCTAAATCCTAAACCCTAAACCCAAAAACTAACCCTAAACCTAAAACCCTAAACCTACAACCCTAAACTTTAACCCTAAACCCTAAAAAACCCTAAACCCTAAACCCTAAAATAAAAACCTAAACCTAAAAATTAAAATAAAAAAAACTAAACTATAAATAAATATAAACCTACACCTAAACCTAATAAATAAACTAAAATAAAAAACCTAAACTAAAGTGATTAAACCTAAAATAAAGATAAAATAAAAATAAAGAAAAAAAAAAAAATAAACTAAATAAACCTAAACATAAGTAACTTAAATATATTAACCTCTAAACCCCAAACTAAACTAAACCTAAACCTAAATAAACCCTAAAATAACTATAAACCTTAAACCCTAAATCCTAAATCTAAACTATAAACCTAAACTAAATAAACCCTAAAATAACCTAAACCAACAACTATAAACCCTAAACCCTAAACCCCAAATTCTAACCCTAAACTCCTAAACCCTAAACTCCTAAACTTTAAAACCCTAAACTTAAAATAAGTTAACCTATAAATTTCAACCCTAAATACCTTAAACCTCAACCAAAACCCTAAATTAAACCCTAACTAACCTAACCTAAACCCTATCCTAAACAACCTAAAACCTAAACCCTAAACTCTAAAATACTAAACCCTAAAGTCTAACCTAACCCTAAACCTTAAACCTTAAACCCTAAAAACCCTAAACCATAAACCCTAAACCCTAAACCCTAAACTAACCCTAAACCCTAAGCTAACCCTAAACCCTACAAACCCTAAACTATAAAGCCTAAACACTAAACCCTAAACCATAAACTTAAACCCTAAACCCTAAACCCTAAACCCTAAAACCCTAAACCCTAAACCCTAAACCCTAAACCCTAAACCCTAAACCCTAAACCTTAAATTCTAAACCCTAAACCCTAAACCTACAACCCTAAACACTAAACCCTAAACCTTAAAAACCTAAAAACCTAAGCCTAAACTTAATAAATCCTAAAAATAAAATACATAAATAAATATAAACTAAAATAAATAAAATAAATAAAATAAAAACCTAAAAAAAACTTAAACCTAAACCTAAACCTAAACCTAAACTTAAATGTAAAAATAAAATAAAATAAAATAAAATAAATAAAAACCTTAACTAAACTAAAAAATAAAATAAACCAAAAAATAAAAACATAAATAATATAAAACTAAACATAAAATAAAAAATAAACTTAAAATAAAATAAAATTAAAACTAAATAAAAGCCTAAACCTAAAAAATAAATTAAAACAAAACCTAAAAATAAATTAAAAAACCAAAACCCTAAACTAAAAAGAAACCTACACCTAAAATAAACAAAATAAAATAAGCTTAAACCTAAATTAAAAATAAGTAATACCTAAACCTAAGCCTAAAATAAACTAAACATAAACCCTAAACTAAATAAAAAAAACTAATAATAAACTTAGACTAAATTAAAAAAGAAAACCTAAAAATAAAACTAAAATAAAAACCTAAAACCTAAACCTAAAAAAATAAAATAAAATCCTAAACCTAAACCTATAAAATAAAATAAAATAAAACTAAGCTAAAAAATAAGTATAAACATAAACCTAAACCTAAAAAATAAACTAAAATAAAAATGCTAAAATGAAATAAATAAACCTAAAATAAATAAATTAAAATAAATAAAAATAAAAACAAACCTAAATAAAATAAAAATAAAATAAACTAAAATAATAAAAAAATAAATAATAAACTAAATAAACTAAACCTACCTTTTAATTTAAAAAAAAAAACCTAAAACCCTAAAATAAAACCATAAACCCTAAATCCTAAACACTAAACCCTAAACCCTACACCCTAAACCGACAACCCTAAATCCTAAATCCTAAACCCTAACCCTAACCATAAATACTAAACCCTAAACCCTAAAACCCTAAACCCTAAACTAACCCTAAACTCTAAAAACCCTAAGCCCTAAACCCTAAACTATCCCTAATCCCTAAACCCTAAACTTTATCCCTCAAAAAATTAAACCCTAAACCCTAAACCATAAACACTAAACCTTAAACCCTAAACCCTAAACCCTAAACCTTAACCTTAAATCTTAAACCTTAAAACTTTAAACCCTAAAACCCTAAACTTTAAACCTTAAACACTAAACACTATACCCTACACCCTTAAAACTTAAAAACCTAAACCAAAGCTAAATAAAACCTAAAAACTAAATAAATAAAAAATCTAAACCTAAATAAAATAAAATAAAAAAACCTAAACTAAAACCTAAACCTAAACCTAAAAATAAAATAAAATATATAATAAAAATAAGCTAAAATAAAATAAAAAAGTTAAACTAAACTAAAAAATAAAAACCTTAAATAAAATAAAAACTAAACATAAAATGAACCTAAAATAAAATAAAATAAAAACTAAATAAAAACCTTAACCTAAAAAATAAACTTAAAAATCAATAAAAAAAAGGAAAAAACATACAATTAAAATAAAAATAAAATAAACAAAATAAAATAAACCTAATACTAAACTAAAATAAGCTAAACCTAAACCTAAACTAAATAAAATAAAATAAACTAAAAATAAACCTAAACAAAAACTAAAAAAATAAAACCTAAAAATAAACATAAAAAAAAAAACATAAAAGCTAAACCTAAAAATTAAAATAAAAACCAAAACCTAAACTTAAACCTAAACCCAAAAAATAAAATAAAAAAAAAACTCAACTAAATAATAAACATAAACCAAAAAAATAAACAAAAATAAATAACCTAAACTAAAATAAAAGACCATAAATAAACTAAATTAAATAAAATAAAAATAAAATAAACTCAAATAAATAAAAATAAACTAAATAAACCTAAACCTACTAGTTTACTTAATTTAAAAAAAAACCCCCTAAACCCTAAATCCTAAACCCTAAAGACTAAAGCTTTAACCCTAAAACTAACCCTAGACCCTAAACCCTAAATCTACAACCGTAAACCTACTACCTTAAACCCTAAACCCTAAATCCTAAACCCTAAACCTTAAACCCTAAACACTAAATTAACTCTAAACCATAAACTCTAAACCCTAAACCCTAAACCCTAAAACACTAAACCCCAAAACCTAAACTAACCCTAAATCCTAAGCCCTAAACCCTAAAAATCCTAAAGCCAAAAGCCTAAAGCTTAAACCCAAAAATAACCCTAATCCCTAAACCCTAAACCGAAACCCTAAAGATTAAACACTAAACCCTAAACCCTAAACCCTAAAACCCTAAAACTTAAACCCTGAAACCCTAAACCCTAAACCCTAATGCCTACACCCTAAAAACCTAAAAACAAAAAATTAATCTAAATAAAACTTAAAAATAAAATAAATAAAAATACCTAAACCTAAATAAATTAAAATAAAAACCTAAAGTAAAACATAAACCAAAACCTAAACTAAATAAAATAAAATAAACTAAAAATAAACCTAAACCTAAACTACAAAATAAAACCTAAAAATAAACCTAAAATAAAAACCTAAAATATAAACTTAAAAAAATAAAATAAAAACATAAACCTAAACCTAAAAATAAAAAATAAAACCTAAACCCAAAGAATAAAATAAACATAAAACTCAACTAAAAATAAACCTAAACTTAAAAAAATAAATAAAAATAATAAAATAAACTAAAATAAATAAGCTAAACTAAATAAAAATAAAAAAATAAACCTAAATAAAAATAAAAAATCAAATAAACTCAAATAAATAAAATTAACTAAATAAACTAAACCTACTAGTTTACTTAATTTTAAAAATCCTAAACCTAAATAAGATACCCTAAACCCTAAACTATATAACCCTAAACCAACAATCTAAACACTATACCCATACCCTAAACCCTAAACCCTAAAACTCTAAACCTAAACACTAAATCCATAAATCCTAAACCTAAATCCTAAACCCTAAACCCTAACCCTAACTCTAACCCTAAACCCTAAACACTAAACCATAAAATAATAAACCCTAAACCTTAAACTAACCCTAAACCCTAAACCCTAAGAATGGGCAAAACCTTGATGGTGAACATCATGCCAACCAGTCTCGCCTAGATTTACCAGGAGGTGAAGGAGGCGGCAAGCATCAAAGGGTGGTGGGGACCGAGGTGCTAGTGGATATGGAGGTGGTGGCCAAAGCAGTGTTGATTATGGAGGCGGGAGGAGCGATGGAGGTTATAATCATTGTAGTTATGAAGGGAGAGATCAAGGATATGATGGCAGATGCTGCTACTCGAGAGGCAAGGGTGGTTCTGATGGGAAGTGAAGAACCTAAAGAATGACCGATCCGATCTACTACTTATGGAACTGTCTTTACAGTAGATATGGTTCAACTTATCTTGGGATTATAATTTGCTCTATGGGGGTTCATTTTTTATCTATGTCATCTCTTGTGCCTTAGAAAACTTGGGGTGCTACTTTGTTAATGAAATTGGAAAGAAAAAATGTTGAATCTAAATTTATTCTTTGTTAAAATAAAACTTTAAACCCTAAACCCTAAACCCTAAACTGTAAACCCTAAACTAATACTTAACCCTAAACCCTATACCCTAAACTAACCCTAAATCCTAAACCTTAAATCCTAAGAATGGGCAAACCTGATGGCGTGAACATCACCGAACTCGGCCCTGATCTACCAATGGAGGCAAAGGTAGGGTGGTCATTATGGTGGTGGGTGATCTAGAGGTGGTGGATATGGAGGTGGTGGTCGAGTAGATATATTTCTAAAAATCCCAAAGAATCCTCCAAAGTTTCTATATCAACTCTTCTTCATCTTTAACCCAAAAAAGAATTAATGTTTAATTTTCTTATTTAGAATGTTAGGCATTGGTACTCTTACTAGAATAGGATTAGGAACCTTTGTAGGGTTTATAATGTCATTTCTTGGTTATTCTTGAACCTCTTATTTTTTTCTTCTAAAATTATGCATGCGCTAAAATGAATGGTTTTTCCAATTATTTTTTAACAATAGCAATAAGATTTGGTTATTATGGAATAATCCTCTTTTATTAATGTCATTAATGATTTTCATCAAGTTGTAAATGTGGATATTTCTTTTGGTGATTATCATGCTTTTGGCTCTTTTTTTATGCTTCTTGTAATAAGATTGAGAGAAGATTCTTTGGGATCAATTATCTACTTTTGCTTCTATTATTAATGATTCTTGGATTGTTGGTGGGGATTAAGATGGTCCTTTCTATGAATGAAAGGAAAGGGGTTTTTCTCTAATTTACATTTTATGAAAGATTTTTTGAATAAGATCTGATTGTAATATGCATGATATTGGTTTTATTGGCTCTTAGTTTACTTGGAATAATCATAGACTTTGGAAATGTTTAGATTGAGCCTCATTTAATAACTGTTGGCCTTTGACTTCAATTGAACACCTTAGTAGAACTCTCTCGGCTCATGCTTCTTTGATTTCCATTAAGGATGTTGTTCATAACAATAATGTCATTAAAAATTTTTGATTTCAAAATATGTGGTTACAAGATAGTAGTTTTCTTGATGCTATTGCTTCTAATTAGTATGCTCCTCTTGCTCTTGATGATTCTACTTTTGGTATGAAGAGATTCTAGCTTAAACTAAAAAGGCTTAAGCATCATATTAATTGGTGGAATAGAAATTATTTCAAAAATCTTTTTGATTATATCAACATGGAGCAATAGATGAAAGATTTGAATGAACATGTTATTAATGATTCCTCTTTTGCTCTAACCTGAAGCTAAAGATAACTCATTAAGTTTTAGAATATGGAGGAAACCTAGGAGACAAAAGGTCGCTTCTAAACATCTTTCTAGGAAAGAAACACCAAATATTTTCATGCTTTGGTTATAAAAAGGAGAGTTCTTGGGAAAATTCATATAATTGAGAATTTTGATGGTTCTTGGATCACCAAAAAAGGGATATTTTTTTCTTCTACTATTAACTATTTTAAAGATCTTTAAATTATCAATTTGATTAATTATCTAACCCCTATCATTCCTTCTATTATGTCTCTTGAGGATAATGATTGTTTGCCTCCCTTTGGATGAGGAACTTTTAATAATATTTATAATGGTATGAATGATGATTCTATTGTAGGTCTGATGGCTACTCTACTTTATTCTTTCAAAAGCTTAGTTTATTATTAAATATGATCTTGTTAATGTTGTGAGGGGTTTCTTTCTTGATAATTCTATTCCTAAATATTTCACTTCTACAAAAAATGTTCTTATTCCCAAGAAAGATAGTCCTGAATTCTGGAATGATTTTAGATCTATTAATCTTTGTACTTTTTTTAATAAATTGATTTCTAAAATTCTGACTAGTAGGCTTGGTAAATTTCTTCCTAAGATTATTTCTCCTAATCAAGCTACCTTTGTGAAAGGTAGGACTATCTTTGACAACATCTTGCTTACGCAAGAATTAATTAATGACTGAAATGTGAAAACTAGAGGTGGCAATTAAATTGTTAAGCTTGATATTACTAAAGCTTATGATAATATTTCTTAGGATTTTTAACAAAGATTCTTTCTTTATTCTTTCTACTAAATTTATCTTTGGTTAACAATATCATTTGTAATGTTTGGTTCTCTTTAGTTATTAATGGTGAAAACTTTGACTTCTTTAGTCTTCCGAAGGTATTAGACAAAGTGATCCTCTTTCTCCATCACCTTTTATTATTGCTATTGAATATTTGTCTCGTTCATATAATTTTTTTTTTTGAGAAGAACTCTAGCATGTATTTCAGAAATCTTGGTGGTTTGGTTATATCCCACTTAAATTTTGTTGATTGCTTCATTATATTTTGTAATGGCTCATTACAATATGTTAAAAAATTGAAGGTCTTTTTGAATAAGTTTGATAAGGAAAGTGGCCTCTTGGTTAGTACTAAAAGCTATTTTATCCCTTGTTTCTATTTCTACATAGAATCAATATAATTAAGGATAAGGATTTTCTCATCAATGTATTCCTATCAAGTATATAGGTTCTCATTTTTACTATGGTCCTAAGAGGTCTCACCTTTTTGATGAGGTTATCCAAAATATTCAGAATAATATTTCTACCCTTGAATTTCATTTTTTTTATCTTTTGGTGGTAGATTAATTGTTACTAACAGTACTCTTTACTCTCATTCTTTTTATTTGCTGCTTAATATTATTCCAACTTCTCTTATTATTATGTAGATTGAAAGGCTTTTTAATAATTTTTTTTGGCGATCTAGACTTTTGGCCAAAAGGCTTCATTGGGCTTCTTGGTCTAACATGTGTGGAACTTTATTTGAAGGTTGTCTTCGCTGCAAGTCCTTGTTGGATTCCATTAATGTTTTTTCTTATAAACTTTGGAGGAATTTCAAGAAGAATGTTAATCTTTTGGCTAATTTTATGAATTACAAATACTACAAAGGTAAATATCCTTTAACTTGTAGCTATAAGCATGGTGACTTTATTGGTTGGAAACATCTTTGTGCTGTTAAATGTTAAGTAACCTCTCATTTTCTAGCATATTAATAGTTCCTCTTTCTTTTAGCAAGATAATTGGATGGGGAGACATCTATTGATTCTATTCTTAATACTCACTCTACTTCTTTTTTGAAAGTTAATCATTTTATTTTAAATGGTGATTGGAATCATTCTCTTTTATATGACTTGATTCTTGATTCCATTTGTAATAATATCATCAAGATTCTTATTGATGGTATTATTTCTAATTAGGTTCTTTACAACATTTCTATTAATGGTGATTTTTTCCTTTAAAGATACTTGGCACCATATTAGAGATAATAAACCCTCTTTGCCTATCTTTTTTAAAATTTTGAATAACATTATTCCTACCTCTTATTCTATTCTTGTTTGGAGGATTTTAAGGGGTTTTATTGTTGTTGATTCTTTACTTTTGGAGAAAGGTTTTATCTTCCTTCTAAATGCTTGTATTTTTTTTTATATTGAGAATGTTAGTCATCTATTTGTTAATGGTACTATTTCCTCTAAGGTTTGGAATTGGTATAAGGACTTATTCAACCTTAGTTCTTTAATGGTAATTTTAATTTAATGCACTCCTGACTTTCTTAATACTCAAAGATCATATCAAAATTGTTATGGTGTTACTTTGATTTGGTTTATTTGGCTAATGTAAATGATGCTAAACATCATAATGTGCCTATGAATCATAAGAGGATTATTGATACTAACTAAAGAAAAATTTTTATCTTTACACAAGGCTGGGCATCTTAGTGGTACTCATTTTAGAGGTTACAAGTTTGTTGCTTCTAAATTGGGTATTAAGTTTCCTTATTGTGACTTATGCCCTTCTTATAAAATCATTTATTGGATTAAGCCTATTAATTGTTGTATTAAAATTAATACGGATGGCTCTGTTGCACTTAATAAGTCTGGCTATGGTGGTATTTTTGGTAAAACTCTTGAGAGTATTGTCTTGGCTTTTCTGACTCCTCTCTCTACTACTTCTATTATTATGGCTGAACTGATGACTGTTTATCATGCTCTTAAGCTTTTTTTGGAGAGGAATTTTCTTTTCATTTGGTTAGAATCTGAGGCTAAGATGGTTGTTACTATGATCAACTCTAATCACAAGGGTAATGTTAAACTTTTATATTTACTTAGGAATATTAATGCTATTATTTCTGAACTATCTTTAAGATGACTCATATTTTGAGAGAAGGTAATGCTTGGCTGACTATTTGGGAGTAATCTTTCTAATTTTACTTTATTTTCCAATGATAATATTCCAAAGCAATTAAGAGGCCTTTCTAACTTAGATAAAGCTGGTTTACCTTATGTGAGATTTACATAATTTCTTTTTCTCCTTCTATGATGGTGGTTGATATCCCTTGTTCATGGATGACTTTGCTGCTTGGTTGGGTGCATTTTTTGAGGTTGGTTGGCAACGATGGCAAAGATGTTACTTTTATCTGCTTTTTGTTGGTAGCCTTTTTTTTGATCAGAACCCTTCTTTTGAGTTTGATTCTCACAAAATTTGGTTGTTCCTTTTTCTATACTGAGCGAGATTTCTTTCGCTTTCCTCCCTCTTCTTTATTTCTTGATCTTCTCTTGATTTCCTTTCTGTGTATTTCTTCTTTGCACGCGGTCGACTTCTACTTGTATTTCACGCCTCCTCCCTCTCCTTATTCTCTTTGTGGTCTTTTCTTCTTTTGCTTTTGTTTTGTTGCTCATTTTCTTAGATTTCTTTTCTTTTCTTGCTTCGTTGTAATAATTTGGGGATTTTTCTCTAGGTTGATTGTAACTCCTGAAGCATTAGTTTTGAGATTTTCCCCTGTTAAGGAATTTTGTAATCCTTCTTTATGGCAATAAAATTTCTACCCTCTGTGGGTTTTATCCAAAAAAAACCCTAAAACCTAAAACCTATAACCCTTAACCCTAAACCCTAAACCCCAAACCCTAAACTCTAAACCCTAAATTAACCTTAAACCCTAAACCTTAAATAAAGATGTCATTAGGAGTAGGTTTAAGGAATGACCTAATCCTAACATAGTTATGGTACCTAAAGAAAATGTCTTCAAGAGACTTTCCCTTGATTATTAGAGATTTGAATATGCTAAACCCTAACCCTAAATCATATTATAATACCATATGTTATAGTATAATGAATCATCATATATTTGAGCATGTAGTTATGTCTTTTGGAAGTTATAAGATGTTTTGAAATGTTTTAGTATATTATGGTATGCCTATAGTTTATATTAATATAAATCCTAAAAATATTGATTTAATAAATCGATGATGAAATTTGTTAAATTGAAGTTGGAACTAGGTTGTAGTACCAAAGGTGTACACGCCACTTGTAGTCTAAAAAGTAAGATTTTATGTTCAAAATAAATATTATATGTTGTAGCATTGTATAGCATCATATATCATATTATATTATTCTATTCATTTTTAATTATTTTAGTACTTTAAAATCATCCAGTCAAGCCTACACTAGCATTATTTATAAAAATGTTTATTTAGACATTAAAATGGTGGAATTTGGCCAAATTCATAATAGGTAGAGCTTGGCATCATAATATATTGTATCAATTTAAAATTTGTAAGTGATATGACTAAAATATATAGATTTTTATTATTTTGACTAAGTTTATGATTTTTTATTTGAAGCAATCCCTTGTGATGTGATATGCAATATAATATAATATAGTATATTATAGTGTATTATAATATAAGATGCCATAACATAGTGTATCATCATGCATTATATCATACTATTGTGCATTACTACTTATTATTTAGCATATTTTAGTTTCTTATAGTATGATGTGGTAGAGTTTGTACTAGTATAATTCATAAAAATATTGATTTATAGTTGAGATGATGGATTTGGCCAAATTTAAGGTAAGCTTTAGGGAACATCATTGGGGGTGTGCTATGGTGTGTCATTTAATCAAAAGAAAGGAATTTTGCATCCAAAATAAATGTTCATTTTTCAACAAAATTTTATAAATTTTATACTTAAAGTGATTCATTTAAAGGTGTAATGTAAGATAATATATTATATGAAAGCATATTAAAATATAATGTACATAACAATATAACTTCACATATATATGAATGTGGTGGTGTGTTACTAAATGTTATTTTATATTTTAGTATGTTTTACTTTTGTTATAATACATTGGGTGAAAACTCCCAAAAATGTTAATTTGAAGGTTGAGATGGAATTTGGCCAAATTCACACACACCAAGAAGCAACACCAAAAATATTCTATTTTGTACCATTTCTAATAAAAAAAATAACAATTTTACATCCAAAATGAACATTATTCATATTTTGAGAAAATTTTATTATTTGTTCCTTTTAGGTGATTCTAATGTGTGTAATGTTAGACAATATATTTATATTATATCAAATTATAATATAACATCATATATTGTAATATAATATAGTGTGTTAATTCCCACTATAATATGTTTAGCATGATATTGTATAGTTAGTTTGAGCTTGCACTATGTAAATCACAAAATGTTGATAATAATGTTAAGATGATGTAATTTGAACAAATACATTGTTAGGCTTTTGGTTGAAGTATTAAAGGTGTGCATAAGAGAAGAAATAAGATTTGATGACAATTCCATGTCAAGGACATGGAGGGAGTGTGAGGGGTCTATATCAAGGCATAAAAGAAGAAAATCTATTAGGGATAAGGTTTAAATTTGATTTGATTATATGTTTTATGGAAAGAAGATCTGCTAGGGATAAGAATCTATAATCTACAATGAATTAAGATCGAATCGGCTTTAATTTATTTTATTTAAATTTATGTGGAGGCACATCTATTAGAGATATGGGCTCGAGTCCACTAGGGATCGGGTATATGAACCTTCCACTAGCGAAGCAAGTTCAAGCTATCTATTGGGGATTGAGATTTGAGTTTGATTTCATAGATTTGTTTAGGGATGTATCTACTAGGAATATGTGTTTGAATAGATTTTTATGATTTAGACTCTACTAGGGGAGTAAGTTTAATTTGGCTCCACTCGGGAGGTTGGTTTTGAATTTGATTTTTCGACTATTTGTATTTGATTTCACCAATTGGTGTGATTTAACTCATTAGAAATTAGATTGATTTTAATTTAACTGAAGTTAATGTATGGAGCTGCCGGTGCGATGGACCCAAGAAGGGATTGACTTACCCAGTTTACAAATCCAAATGGATAGTCTATCTAATGGGGTAAAGCTACCAACCTGGGGTTGCCTTTGGTGTGCAATGATTGTGCTGGAACATGAAGCGACTTAAATCTTCCAAAGTGAGGAATAACTATTGAGGTGACCTATTGGATGCACGATAAATTAAACTTGACTAGGGCGACTACTGAGTAAATGTTGCTGGGGATTATGTCAACTGAAAAGTAATCAAGATTAATTTTATCTTAATTTCATGTCATTTGATATGGTTTGTTTGGTTTAGTTTGATTTTGAATTGAGGGCATAACCATTAGAGATGTGAGGTCAATTTGATAGATTTAATTTATGGACCATGTCTAAAAGAAGGACCATTCAAGAAGGGGCTATATGACTTATCCTATCTCGATTTATAAATCCAAAGGGATAGTCTACTAGCCATGGGGTGAGCTAGCCAACCTAAGGGGTTGCTTGCATGGTTGCTAGGAAAAAAAATGGTGAATAAATTCTAAGCTCTTTCAAATCTATGGGGAGAAAGAAAAGAAGAGACCTATAGAAATTCATCTTGGTAAGACACCATGCAGATCCGTAGATGTACTTATTAAGGTGATCGGGTACATCATTAAGGAAATAGTATACTATCTCAAAGATAAAACACTACCCATTAATGGCTCTAATCACATCAAAGGACTCCTAAGGATGATAATTAATACATGTAGAGATTCTTCCCCTACTTTACATGAAAAAGTAAAAGGTTTTATTTTAAATTGAGTTCGTTGTTCTCCAAGCCCCATAATTAATTACATCTTAAAGGATGGGATCCTTAGGAAAACTCTCAATTAAGGTAAATGATCATTGTCTTTGAATATTTCAATAGAAAGGACTATCAATCAATTATTTTGAAGATCAAAATGTGATTGATCAAAAGAGGGATTTATTATCAAGCCATAATAAAAGATAAGTAGGAGATGCCCATGATGATAGGAAACCTAGTGAGTATCTCAGACTATCCTATAGTAGGGCATTACATTTTTAAAATTGATTTAGTTTGTTTAAGTTTAATTTTTCATTAGAATTTTAGGACTTAAGATTCCTTAACATAAGATTAAGGAAATGCCTAAGAGGTGAGGAATTATGCTTACATCCCTCAAAAAGGAGAAGTAATCTCTAACCCAAATCTAAGCTTTATAAAAGCACAACCTAAACAAATAAAAAATGGGTAATTTGGTTTGCTTCCATAAGTGAGGACAAACCACCACAGTTGACTTACATCTATGGGTGGCAACCAACTCTCCTATAATTTTAAATACATGTAGATAAGTCTTTATGCTTATGCAAGATATTATTATTAATTAGAAAGAGATTAAGTCCTTAAACTCACTCTCTAAAGAGACTAGATCATGTAAAGGGACATACTTCAAATGACCTAAATCTAATGTAATTAAAATTTCATTTTATTTTTATTTTGGAAAAATATTTTGACTCGTGATAATAGATTTTATGACTAATGCATGATAAAGAGATTATCGACCAAAATCATGAGAATGGAAGAGGTGAGTTTCCCCCACGGCTCTCAAAGATCAAGCTGAGTTCTCTGGCAAAGGTGGAAGCCCTCCAATCAAGAGTGAAATAAGATACATTTATGCATGATATTATATAAAAATTCTCATC
The DNA here is from genome assembly GCA_021442155.1 of Cymbidium sinense. NCBI lineage: Eukaryota > Viridiplantae > Streptophyta > Magnoliopsida > Asparagales > Orchidaceae > Cymbidium > Cymbidium sinense. The sequence goes on along the minus strand of CM038214.1, from coordinate 559,773 downwards.
CAGATAAGAGGTTGCTAATTCTTTTATCTTGATTTTAAACCTAAGTTTTAGGTGAGATTATGAGTTGTTAAATTTTAATTTGAATTATTAAGTTGGGTAAAAGATTTATTTTTCTCCAAAGATCCTAATCCACATCCAGGCCATACATAAAGCAAGGAAGAAACTGGGAAAATCATGCCACTTAATGTAAAAGCTAAACAAACCCTCAATCAATTTATAAAGCTAATCACAAAAGGAATAAATGGCCATTGTGGTCGGGCACCACTGCAAAAGCCCAAAAATATCAAATGTGGGTAGCCAAGCTCTACCCTTATAAAACTTAGATTATAAATAAATTAAATTACAATTATGCAAAGGAATTCATTATTATGGGGATCTTCAAGCTTTATTCTTTATTCTCCTTTTCTTTCTTATTTGGTTCCTTCTTTGGATGGTTGGATGATGCTCCATGTTCATATGGTGCATAAGATAGGATCTTATGACCAATGCACATCCTAATCATAGCAAATCATTCCAAATCCTAATTATACAAATTTTACATGAAAAGGAAAGAAAAGATCTAACTAACATGCAAAATAAAGATTAAAAACACAATAAAACCCCAAGTATATATTGGACTTATCACCCCACATGGGTGACTAAGTCCACATGGCCTATATTTTTAGGGTATAAAGCATTTACAAGCAAAAGAATTTATATTTTATTATGATATGCTTAAGCACAATCATAAAAGAATAGTTAGACTAAGGACATTACCATTCATTCTACATACACCCTAAAAATCTAGTCTAAAACATATAATGAAAGAACATAAATCATGACCATTTTAACCTAAGGCTATGGTGACTTAGCTAATGTGTGTGTTTTGAGTTTCAATGCTTAAATATGGATTTAGGTTCAAATTTCTAAGTGTGAAGGACATGTTCAACTTAGAGGAAGGTTTCATTTAAATTGTTAAGTGTTTTGGGTTGATTTTATTTCATATTTTAATTTGGTTTAAGTGAAACCTACAATTAATTTTAGGTTATGAAGTGAGGGAAAAGAATAACTTCCTTCCTTCCTTCCCTTAAGTAATTTTCTAAAGTGGGTTCATATTTTAGTTTCATTTATGGAAAATTAAAGGACTAAGAAATTTTCATGAATTGATTTAGAGTTTTGAGTTTATTTGCATTTAATATATTTCATTTATATATGAATATAAATGAGAATAAAAATGCAAGAAATCTCAAAGGTTTGAATTGGTTTGAATCATGATGGTTAAGTCATTAATTGAAGAATAGTGACTTAGGCAAACTTAGACTTAGAATTTTAGATGGATTTGATCATGGGTTTTCAATCATTGATTTCATCATGGATTTCAATCAGTTGATTTTCAGAAATCAAATGAATTGATTTGGAGTTTAACTTAAGAAGGAAAGTGAGGAATGGTTTAAATTATGAAGTTTTCCTACCACCTCATGACCTATTCCTATGGCTAACTCTTTAAGTCTTCTAATAGGGTAAAACCACCTAATCACTAGATGTGTCATAAGACTAAGGAACTCTTAAAGTCTAAGAAGTCCCATGTCTAAGATAGATTGAATCATCCCAAAAATGAGGTCAACAAAGGGCATCCAATAGGTGGTGTCCGACAAGAAATTTTATTGGTGTTATCAAATGATCAACTAGAGATCAAAGAACTAATTAAATAATATATACATAATAAGAAATAGAAATTCTAGTAAAACAATGTGGCACATGTCTAAGATATAGAGAGGGAAGAAACCCACTAAGGATAATTAACATTCCATAAAGTTTCAAGTCATCCATAAGGGGATGAGATGTTTGATTTGATTCTAATTTATTAGTTTGAGTTTTAGAATGAATCCTATTCATTTACAATGGGTTTAATCAATAAGAGCCATGGAGGCTAAGACCTAACTCAGAATTCCAAATGGATAGTCTATTAAGCACATAGTAACTAACCAACCAAAGGGATGACTTTTGGTGTATAAAGCTAGGAAGAAATAGTAGATTTACATCCTCCAAGTAAGATCAGCTAATCTATTAGAAAGGTAATAGATTAACACAACCTAGTTAATGAATGCCATGGGGACTTAGATCAACTCAAAAATAGTCAAGATTGATTTCATTTTGCAAAAATTTTTTATGGATTCTGATATCAATCGAGAAGGAGTATAAAAGCTTAGACCTATCTTAGACATCAACCAAAAGGGAGTAGCCTCGATGGGATATCCTACCAAAGGAGTGCCTTTGGTAAGCAATGATCAATTTAAGTGAAGAAAGCTCGTGGACTCACATCTTCCACTAAAAGACCATCGTGACGCGCGTAAACAAATTGAACCCACTAGGACCCGCTTATCCAATCATGCTAGAAAAATGTAGTCTTACATCTTCAAAGCAAATGACCATGGGGAAACCGCTTGATAAAAAAATAGATTGAACTTGACCTAAGGGCATCAAGTGAGTATTGATGAGGATTTATCTCAACTCATGTAGTCAAGCTTCCTTGAGTTCTGACACCGCCTAAGATAGATGTGCTAGAAAAGGGGCCCTTGGGGGCTTAAATTCCTAATCCATAAGTGAATTAATTTTTATTTATTTATTTTAGTTTATTTATTTATCATGGACCCTATTAGTTTACGAGGGATCAAACTGAGATAGAGCTTATATTAGCCATGACCTATCTCAGATTTACTAAACTAAGGGAGAATTTGTGCATCCGTTAAACAAATATTCTAATCACAGGGGTGGCTACTAGGAAAGGGGAACTATCCAATAAAAAAATAACCTAGGTAATGTTTAAATGGGGTCACAAAGGACTTGATCCAAATAGAGTGCCCACAACGGATGGGGGCGGTAAGGGCTATATCCAACAGGTATTCGGTGTCCAAATCAAGGAGAAATCTCGGGGACTCATATCTGCCAAGAGTGATGTACACATGGAGTCATCGATATAACATCAACCAACCTAAGGTGCTTGCTTGTAATCCAAGATGAAGAAAGCTCGGGACTCACATCTTTCTAGCAAAATAGACCGGATACTCTATCTTGGCTTGAAAGGTGCTATTGACCTAGGGTACCATGAGTGAATGCCACTAGGGGACTTATATCTCAAAAGTTAAGAGAAACCTTGGGGACTTATCCTAAGCCTCAATACTCAACCTAGAACATGGTGGTTAGTTCAAGAAGAGCATACTCACATCTTCTAAACAAAGTCAAGGAGGTAGCAGGTTGGGCAAAGGAAGCATACCATATTAATAAGGTGCTCATTAGTTTGCAATGATCAAGTTAAGAAGAAAGCATTGGGACTGACATCTTCCAATAAATGACCATTGGGGTAACATACTAGCAAAGTAGCATGTAAACTTGACATAGAGCAGCTAATCAGTGAGTGTCATAGGGGGCTTGCTCTCATATCAGAATAGCTTAAGACAAAGGATTTATGTTGTTGCATCTAAAAGGAAGGGACACCTCTGGGGACTCTACACCTACCTTAAAACACGCTGGAAATTATGAAATTATGTGATGGCAACAAGAATTTCACAAGAAAGGATGCCGTGTTCTCTCACACGACTTAGTTATGCTAATCAAAATAGATGCCTCTCGTCCTCTTACACTATTATAATAAGATCGAGAGATGTTTGGTTGTGAAAGAGGGATAGTGCCACAGGGACTCACACTTACCCTAAACACGTCATGGCAAATTCACAAGACAAGCAAACAACAATTTCAAAGAAAAGAAGATTTGATGAATGGAATCATATTTTTATTCTTTTTATTAATAATTATTTTCAAACATGATTTATTTCATGGGTAATATTTCTTCTAAGAGCCCATTAATTGGAAGCATCAAGTATTCCCCTTTATAATCAATAAGCTAATAAGATCCTCCTTGGTAGGCCTCTATGACATAGGGGCCTTCCCAAGTGGGTTCAAACTTGCCTCCCATCTTTCAATGGGCAACAATTGGTCGGCTTAGCATACACACAAGTTCTCCTACTCAAAAAGACCTAGGGCGGACCAACTTGTTGTGAGCTTGAATCATTTTGGCCTTGTACAACTCGAGGAATTTGCATGCTCAGAGGCACCTCCTCCAAACCTTCGAGCTCTTTAACGCAACTTTGCATTCTGCTCTGTAGTGATTTTTTTACCCAATGCTATCCTTAGTGATGGGAGTTGAACTTCTAAAGGAAGAATGGCTTTGGACTCATACATTAAGGAAAATGGGGTATACTGAATTAGAGTTTCGTATATGGTACTGTAGGCCCACTAGCCTTCAACCAACTGCTCATTCCACTATCATTTATTATCTTCAAGAGTTTTCTTCAGTATCTGGATGAGAGTTTTGTTGAATGCTTCTACTAAACCATTAGCTCTGGGGTAGTAGATGGTGGAGTATCTCCAATCTATACCATGTCTTCTAAAGTTATTGATCTTGTGCTTTTGAATGCATCATTATCGATATAATTCATCGAGGCACCCCAAACCTATATATGATATGTTTTATTAAAAACTAAAGCACATGGTGAGTTGTGACATTTTTGAGTGGGATGGCTTCCGCCCACTTGGAAAAGTAGTCGGTAGCAGCTAAGATGAATCGATGACCCTTGGAAGAAGGAGGATCGATCGAACCTACAATGTCGCATTCAACACTCAAATGGCCATGAAGCCAATGTAGGGTGTAGAATGTTGGGTGGTTGGTGGAGGACCACACCGTGTAGCTGACATTGATACCACCTCCTAGCTACATCCATGCAATATGTAATCATAGAAGGCCGAATATCCAAGTCTTTTAATCTTCATCTTCATCTTCAAACTGAATTGATGTGCTCCACATAGACCTAAATGTACATTAGTCATAATGCCATTGGCTTTGTGTTAGTCTAAATAACATAACCACATTTGGTCAAAGGACCATCGGTATAAGGTGCCATCAATAACAGCGTAGGAAAGAGCTCTCTTTTTTACCTGATGGGCTTGTGATTTATCTTGAGGTTTTCCAGGTTCAAGTAATCTATGAATGGTTGCCTCCAATCTAGCTCCTTGTCCATTTTGGCAATGGTAACCTCCCCTTCAAAAGAAAGTCTCTCAATGAGTTCAACATTAATAAGGAATAGAACCTGTCTATTTTGGACCCTTATTGAAAGGGACATATCTTCCGGACATGCCAGATCTTTGGCAAGTTTTTCCAAACCATCTGTTACTACATTCTCTGCTCGGGGAACCTTGTAGATGGTGACTTCGAATTTAGGCCAACAACTTCATGGTATACTTAAAGTAATGACGAAGCTTGGGTTTGAGAACCTGGTAGGACCCACCAATCTAGTTGATGACCAATAGAGAATTCCCAAAGATGTTGATGCTCTTGACATTGATAGTGATGGCTAACTCCAAATCAATAATGAAAGCCTCATACTCGACTTCATTGTTGGTGCAGGGGTTGGAAAGATAGTATGATAGAATCTCATCACATTGTGGTTTGGAGTTAGAGAACTATTCCTACCCCTACTTTTCTGGAATAGATCATGGTGCTTCACCTTTAAGAAAAGAAGTAGCACCATCAAAATATATCTCCCATCGGTGGTTGTCGCCTCCCTAACTTCATGATTTGTTCATCGGGAGATCACTAAGCGAGAATCAAGAAGTGGGTATGTCGCTAAGAAATCGCTAGTGTCCGTTTTTTATCGCCTGAGGGGTACAAATGTGATATAAAATTGTGAGAGTATCATGGACCAATGAGCCAAATGTCTGGAAAGTGTTGGCCATGTCATGAGGTACTACAGTGGATTGGTTCAAGAGATTAAGTTCACCTTATGAGAAAGCATGTAGTGTCATAGCTTCTGAGATGCAAAGATCAAAGCTAGGAAATATTTCTCAATAGGTGGATAGTTTTCTTTAGCAGGGATCAGATGATGGCTAAGGTAGTAGAGTGTGCTCTCCTTCCCTTCGTCATTGGCTTGGGCCAATAGAGTACTGAGAGAGTTGTCCAATGTAGCAGTATAAAGGATCAATGACTTGCATGGGATAGGGGCTGCTAGAACTAGCGGCTTCACCAAGTATTCTTTGATGTCTTTGAAGGCATGCAAGCACTTATCATCCCACTTGAACTTGGCATCCTTTTTGACAAGTGCTGATAATGGCTTGCATCTCTCTGATAGGATTGAGATAAAGCATCTTAGATATGCTAGCCATCCTTGAAAGGATTTGAGTTCAGTTAAACTCTTAGGAGGTGTCATTTCTAAGATAGCTTTAATCTTTTCAGGATCTATTTCTATTCCCCGATGTTGAACAACAAACCCAAGAAATTTTCCTGAAGCAACTTCAAATGAACACTGCATCAGGGGATTCATCTTGAGGTTATGTTCTTTTAACTGCTCGAAAACTACTCAAGTCAAAGAGATGGTCTTCCTTTTCTAAACTCTTGATTAATAAATCATCAACGTAGCACTCAACCTGATGATGGATGAGCTCATTGAAGATCTGAGTCATGTCCCATTGCTATGTAGCACTAGCATTTTTAAGGTCAAAAGGCATAACCCTATAACAGAAGATTATGATTAGGGTTCAAAAAGTAGTGTTTCTTTCATCTTCAGGAGACATCTTGATTTGGTTATAGCCAGATGACCCATCCATGAAAGAGAAGACTACATGAGATGAGGCGATGTCCACCATTAATTCTGGTATAAGGAGAGGAAACTCATCCTTAGGACATGCCTTATTTAAGTCCCTAAAATTGACGCAAATGAATTTTACCATTTTTCTTAACTAGGATGACACTAGATAACTGGGTAGGATATTTTTCTTCCCTGATGAAACCATCATCGATCAATTTCTTGACTTCAAAATGACCTCGTTGTTCAACTTCTAATCGCATGCCTAGGTGCTTGCTTAATAGGATAACATTAAGATCTATTGCTAGCTTGTGGACCGCTATCGTGAGATAATAGGGCATTTCCTCATAACTTCATGCGAAGCAGTCTTTAAACTCAGTCAATAGCCTAACTAAGTCATTGGTTTCTTCTTCATTTAGCAATGAACTGATGTATATCGGGCAAAGATTTTCTTCTATCGCAAGGTTGATTTCATTAAGCTTGTCGATTATTAAATGAATCTCCTCTTCAAATTCTAGCAGTGCCTCTTTGATTTGGAGATCATCTAGGTCATATGAAGTTTCTAAACACACACTCATAAGAGTTGGGAATGTGTGAGAAGAACCTATTAGACTCCAAATGATTGGTAACAACTAGGCAATAATCTTCATCATTGATCGGACCCATTATGCCTAATTTTAGTCCTACTCTTGATTGTGCTTCGTTGCCTATATTGTTCCATAGCCTTTTGAAGTATTCTGACCTATGCTTGGACCAAGTGTGAGGAACTAAACCTCTGTATAAGATTTTGAACACAAGGTAAGTAAAAGAAAAAAAGGTAATTTCATTAATTCTTTAAAGTATCTTCCTCAAGTCCTACATCGAAGCTATGGACTTGAGGATGATGAACCAAAAAGAACCTTCTTCTTCATGTCACCGGAAGACTTAGGACTTCCTTAACTACTAAACCTTCAACTTTATGAGATGTAAGTGAGGTAGAGCTATGGTTCCCACCGCCACCGATATAGTTTCACATAAACTAGATTCAAATACTTTGCTTTTCTTGGAGGCATGGTCTTTGTCTCTGGCTAGATCAAAAGTCACCTCCAATGGAACCCGTTAAGAGGGGTTGGCTAGTATACTAATCACATTATATTCATCCTCTGAGCTAGATTCCAAGTCTATGTGAATAGTAGGGGTACTCTTATGAACTGAACCACCTATTGGTCAAGGCCAACTAGGGTCTCCCACCTCTAGAACCTTTGTTTCTCGCTCTCCCTGGTGGAGGTTGAGCCATTCTACCCACATGTCCATATGATGGAATGAATGGATGGAATGTGATATGGATCCACTTCTTCTTCAATTCCCTTTCTGTGTAGGACTTTCCTTTTCTTTTAATTTTCTTTTATCTTTTATTTTTCTATATTTTCTTTTGCTTTTGCATTTGCATTTGAATTTTGTCCAAGTTCATGAAAAATGGTGTTTTGAGGAAGATAGTAGGTCACATCCTCATAGATCTCAACCTCTAACAAAAAATGGCTTTTCTTCCCTATTGACATGGTACTCAATTCCATCTTTTCTAAACTTGATGCACTGATGAAGGAAGGATGGAACGATCTTGTTATCATGTATCCTAGGCGTACCAAGAAAAGTAGTAAATGAAGTATTCGAATCAATGATGTAGAACTTTACTTCAGTCTTCTAGCCACCGATCTGTAACGGTAACCCTATAGAACCTAAAGCCCGATCACCTTGATCATTGAATCCTCTCAACATCATCATATCTCCTCAGAGTGTAGAGATGTCGCATCTTAAAAGTAGGGTCTTAGACATAATATTTACTAATGCATCTAATCCACGCTAACCCTCAAGGAAGTTTGAACCCTCCATGTCGACTATAATGTAAAGGTGACGGTTGTGCTCCAAGTCCCCTAGTAGAAGGTTTTCATCTGTGAAGGTGATCCCTTGGGCTTCTTTTGCATAATGTGCTTCCTCACCTATAGCGGTTAGTTGAACTAAGCATATTTTTGGATCAAGGAGAGCCTTGATTAGTGATTCCCTCATCTCTTAGATAAGATGAGGGCATAAATTTAGCTTAGATGGCAACTTTCTTAGATGAGAAAGGATGTTGTAGTCCACCTTCGACTGGTCTTCCACAAGTAGAACCAAGGGTGGAGCATCTTGTGAAAGGGCTTCGATCTTCAGCATAATGACTTATTTTCCTCTATCTAGAGGTGCTACCTGGTAGAACCTCAGCAGAGGTTGACTTTGGTAATCTTGAGGCAAGGTGGTGCAAGTTCTACTTCGTGCTCACCTACAACTTCTACTATAGGATTCTCAAAATTAGATGATTCTAAGTCTATCTTAAGAGGTGAACCCATAATATTCAGAGTTGGAAAGTGCAACTCTGAATCAGAAAGAGGAAGATCAAAATTATTATAGTTAATTAGACTTGAGAGTTATCTTAGGAATAAAGAAGACAACTCATCAAGAGACAATGTAATTCAAATTAGCTTTATTCTTCAATTTCTTGGAATTATTTGAGGTACAAAGTAGAAGTCAAGTAGAGTGAGAGTAAGAGATTTGATGCCCTTATCTATACAAGAGTTCTACTAGTAAGAAACAAGAGCTAGCTAAAATGGTAGAAGTCTGTGGGAAGTCAATCAAGAGGTTGGACACTGGTGGTCGAGCTAAAAGGGCTATCCCTGACACATGTTGAGCTCCCACTTTCCTAGAGTTGGCACCGCAACTTGCAAACCTTCCTTAGTGTTGAAGGTTTGATGACTCAAGCACCTAAGGAAAGCTTCTTGATCTTTGAATTATTTTCTAGAGATTTTAGACAAAGAAATGTCCCAACCTTCTTGTTTTTGGTAGATAACTTGTATCCCAAGGATTACCCTAATGGAACTAGGTTGTATTCCACAAGGTATTCCTTTGGGATAACAACACATCTTGAAGTTATGTTCAAGCCAGTCCTTGAATGTGAAGCAATCCTCCAAAACTTGTCCTAGCATACGGTGGTAGGGGAAAAAGTTTGGATCATGACTTTTACCTACTTCCTTCAGTCTCCTAAGCTCGAGTAGCTAAAAAATCAAGTTTCTTTAAGAGATTCTTAAAGATTTTTTTGATTACCTCCTCTTAAAAGATAAGGTTTTTTTAACTTATCTAGAAGAGTAGGACCATAGCTACCTAGTGGATATGCATGTCGCCGAGTTAGTGGTATGGTTGAGGCAATGGTGTGGGCCGGAGGCTGGTGGAGGCCATGGCTCCTCGGTGGTGGCAAAGGAGGTGGAGGCTATGAGGTTGTGGTCTCTGATCTCTAGATGGTCCCTTATCAACTATTACTACCGCAGGTTTCTTCTCATAATCCTTTGGATTTATGCTTGGGAAAATCTAGAGAAAAGGTAGTTGTTTGGCCTCTCCTTGTAGACTAGCCACCTTGTTGATTAGCTTCTCAAATGTCTTGATAGTGAAGCCCTTAAGCATGAAGGTGATTGGGCCATGGATATTCTTCAAGAGAATCTCAATGGCATGTTTCCAAGGTTCACACTTCATACTTAGGTTACCATCGGAGAATATAATCAACAAGTGACTCACCTGAGTGTCTTGGGCTATAACAAGATAACATTAACCCTTTCTAAGCTAAAGAAATCTCTTGATGAAGAGTTGCTCTAGCTCAACAAATGTCTATTTAACCATTGGATATTTCAACCAATCTCACTCAAAGAGTCTAAAGAGTAAAGCATCGCCACTATTACAATACCTGAAGTGAGCGCTCGGGTTCCCACCGCCATCTAAGCTTTGAAGGAAGGAGGCATGAAACCCTTGGGATACTAGAGAATTCCTCTCGTAGGGTCTACCCTTTGAAACCTCCTGAGCCAAAGCTTCCATGTCTTGCTCAACCATGGATTTTAGATCATTTTCATGTATGGAGGTACTATCCACTACCTATACGCTAGTGCTACCGCTCAATGAGAGGTAGAGTCTTCTAAGATGCACTAGCTCAGGAGACATCGAGCATCTAGATGCAGAGGGCTTGTTTTCAAGCTCACACCGCTAACAAGTCCTATAACCGTGCCATCCTATCATTGCTCATCTTCTTTAACCTGTCGAGGTGATGGGCTAATTTGTGTCTCCTTGATCAATCTCATCATCTTCCATGGCCGTTGATCCCTAAGAAGAGATCATCTAGTATCAACCATGCATATCCTAGTAATCCCCATTAAGTCATCTTTATTGGGATCAAAGCTAACTCTCTCATCAACCAACCACCCTAAGATCTCCTTCTTCTAAACATAGTGTTAAACTATCTCATCTAAGGATCGATCTAACTCAGTTACAAATAGTTTGGGCTCACCATGTGATTATCATGCAGAGACACCCCTCACCTATAATGGGAGTCAATCCATACTGCATCACTAGAAGAATGATACCCTAATATTGGATGAAATAAGGGTAACAATCCTAGATGATCCTCTACCAATTGAACAATCCGAATATCTAGATAGCTATCACCATTTTCACATCCGTATGGTGAGTTGGTGAAGGAACCACGATGCTGATCCACCCCTTCCGCACCACCATCTGAAGGTCAGAGAGCTCAACCCCATGATAATGGGTGGTGTGTAGGAGGGGTAGGATCTTGGCCATGGATCACCAATGGTACATTTTTCCTGATGGCCTTCATCCTTAAATGGGACAACATGATGCATGATGAGGGGTAGAGGGTGAGGGAGACTCCAACTCTCTATGCACAAGAACACCTCCCAGTCCGAGGAATTTATCGATGGTCGGTAGAATCGAGCTAGAAATTAACAAAGCGTAAGCCGAACTAACGAAACCTCCATCGCTCTCACTAGTAATGTGATGTATGGGCCTCGCCCTCTCCTAAAAATCACTTCTAATGATGGGTTGAATCAGTACTAGTGTCCTGTATGCTCCACCTACCATAGAATGAGGTCATGCATGACCTCCTACTCCTAAACTATTGCAAGTGCACCACTAGGAGGTGATGAACGGATCCTCCGGCATCTCTATCTAATCTTGAGAGAGGATGAAATGGTTTTCTTTTAGTGGTGAAGTGATCATGGGAGACTCATCCATGGCTAACAGGCCCCTCTTGGCTATCCCAGTGTGAACCATTTGACCATAGTTTATGTTCCTACACTGATAATGGTAGACAGCTAGACCCATACTCAAATGTCGAGGCAAGCCCTAAAACTAGGGGAGCCTCACCCCAGTGGGGTACAAAATGGTGGGGTGCTAGCCAGCAATGGGCAACTCTAGGGATGAACTGATTTGGAATGACACCATTGAACTTAATAAGTTCATGGTACTATAGCTTTCCTCTTCAGGAGAGACATCAAAATTAGATGGTAAATCTATCCTAATGATTGCTTCGCCTGGCCACCTTCTTCTTATTGACTGTGAGGAATGCCCCTCACAAGTGATCCGCCCCTCAAATCCCTCGCCAAAGTAGATCAAGTGGGTACGTGAGGAAGTCACCAGTCTAAAAGCTACATCCAAAGATAAAATTATGAGAACTAGCCATTTGCACAATAGTAAACTAAACCTAAACCGCATCGCACTAATTAAAAAAGAATCGAATGAGAAATGAACTTGTATCAATTTTCTATCTCCATAAATTTTGAATTTTGAATTTTGAAAATTTGAACCCACATCCAACAACTTGGAAGTTAAGTAGGGTTCAAATAGATTTGAAGAGATTGATTGAAAGAGGAATTTGAATATGAATCCAAACTTCAACAATTTAGGTATGTTGAAATATGGATTCAAAATTTTGATAGGATGCTTCATTTATGTTTTGAATTTGAATTTTGAGATTTTGAGGACCCTTTCCTTTAAAAAATTTGGGTATGTTAAAGTAAGGGTCAAAATGATTTTGTTTGTGTTCAATTATTTTGAAAAATTTAGAATTCTTACTTAGCAAATTTAAGTATGCTTAGTGAAGAATCTAAGTGTGTTTTGTTTAATTTTTGAAAATAGGATTCTTAGCAAATTTAACTATGCTAAGAAAATCCTAAGTGTTTCATTTTTTGGAAATTTTTTATTTTTAAAAAGGGTAGCAAATTTGTTATGCTAAGGGAATCCTAAGTTTTGTTTTGTTTTTTTGAAGTGTTTTGAAAGTGGAGATTTAACTTTAGTAAATTTGGTATGCTAAAGATGAAGTCCCACTTGGATGAATGGAAATTTCACTTAGCAAATTTGAGTATGTTAAATGAAATTCAAATGGTGTGTTTAAATTTTGATTTCATTTTTGATTTTGAAAAATGGAAACATCTCTAGAAAATTTGGTATGCTAAGGAAGAAGTTCCAAAAGGTGTTTGAAATTTTGATTTTTTGATTTGGAAGCTTTACTTAACAAATTTGGGTAAAATAAAGTTCAAAATTTTGTTTGAAAATTTTGAGATATGATTTTGATTTTGATTTTGATTTGGAAACTTTACTTAGCAAATTTGATTATGCTAAATGAAATTCCAAATGTTTTGAAAAATTTTGAATTTTAGGATTTGGAGACTTCACTTAACAAATTTGGGTATGTTAAGGGAGGTTCCAAATGTGTTTAGCAAATTTTGAAATATGATTGTTGATTTTGATTTTCAATTTGGAAACTTTACTTAGAAAATTTGATTATGCTAAGTGAGGTTCCAAATGTATGTTTGAAATTTTTTGAAATATGATTGTTGATTTTGATTTTGATTTGAAAACTTCACTAGCAAATTTGATTATGCTATGTGAGGTTCCAAATGTATGTTTGAAATTTTTTTAAAATATGATTGTTCATTTTGATTTTGATTTGGAAACTTCACTTATAAATTTGATTATGTTAAGTGAAATTCCAAATGTGTTTTGAATTTTTTTGAAATATGGTTGTTTATTTTGATTTTGGATTTGGGAAACTTTACTTAGCAAATTTGATTATGCTAAATGAAATTCCAAATGTGTTTTGAAAATTTTTTGAAATATGATTGTTGATTTTGATTTTGGATTTGGAAACTTTACTTAGAAAATTTTATTATGCTAAATGAAATTCCAAATGTGTTTTGAAAAATTTTTGAATTATGATTATTGATTTTGATTTTGGATTTGGAAACTTTACTTATCAAATTTGATTATGCTAAATGAAATTCCAAATGAGTTTTGAAATTTTTAAAATATGATTATTGATTTTGATTTTGGATTTGAAAACTTTATTTAGAAATTCGATTATGCTAAAGTGAGGTTGCAAAATGTATTTAGAAAATTTTTGGATTTAGAATTTGGAGACTTCACTTAATAAATTTGGATATGTTAAATGAAGCTCCAAATATTGTTTGAAATTTTTTTTTGAAATATGATTGTTGATTTTAATGTTTTGAAAAGTGGGCCTCCATTCAACAAATTTAGGTATGTAGAATGGAGATCAATTTTTATTTTTGAAGTATGAAATTTTTGTGTGTGATTGTTTCTTTTCTTTATTTTTTTTTTGAAAAGGGAGGAATTCCAACTTAAAACATATGTGGGATATGTTTAAGTGTGATTTCCTAAATGATATTTTATTTTTAGTTGGGAATGAAATCTTCATTTTAATAAATTGAGTATATTAAATGAAGGTATTCATGTATGTTTTTTTGTTTGAAAATTATAATTTGTTTACAAATGAACTTTCCATTCAATAAGTGTGAATGTATTGAAATAGAAAGATTCATGTGTGCTTTTGAAAACTTTATGATTATGATTATGATTTTATGAAAAAAATGATTGTTCATTTTTGTTTTGAAAATGAAATCTTCATTAAAGTGAATTGAAAAAAGATGTTCATTTGTGTTTTTGGAACATGTAACAATTATGTGAATTGTTAAATGAGGATGAAGAAATTTTATGGAAAATATTTTATTAAGTGCATTTTGGAAAGGTGCTTTTGAAAAGGTAAAGTTCTTGCTTACCATGAAAATGATAAGGAAGAAGTCTTAAAGATGTTTTTATTTATTTATTTAGATCTTCTTTATTTTACCCATTAGAGGACCCAACGGGGGTTTGTAGGCCAACAAGGAATGAGGTCCTAAAACCTAAAGATGCTGGCTAACTTAACTCAAGAATGAAATGAGCTAAGTGCAAACGAAAAGAAGGATAGTCTTGGATTCATACCAAAGTAAAACCCATTATCGATACTCAAAGATAACAATCATTTACCAAAGATGGAGAGAGAAACCATCCCCAGTGGAGTCACCAAAAAAATCTATGGTGAATAAATTCTTATAGGGAGTCACCTTCAAATCTATAAGGAGAAAGAAAAGAAGACACCTATTCATCTTGGTAAGACACCACGCAAATCCATGATGATTATTCAGTGATCGTGCCTCATCAAGGACCTAATCACAAGGACTCCTAAGGATGATGGGTCTAGATATGTACCAGAGATTCTTCCCAACTTTACATGGAAAAGTAAAGGGTTTATTTTAAACCAAGTTCATTAAGTTCTAGGGCAAGCCCTAGTTAATTACATCTTAAAGGATGATCCCTTAGAAAACTATCGATTAAGATAAATGATCGTTGTCTTTGAAGATTCCAATAGGAAAGGACTATCAATCGATTGGTTTATGTTTGAAAATCAAAATGGGATTGATCAAAAGAGGGATTTATTATCAAAGCCATAATGAAAGATAAGTAGGAGATGCCCATGATGCTAGGAAACCTAGTGAGCATCTCAAACTATCCTATAGTTGGGCTTTACATTTTTGAAATTGATTTAGTTTGTTTAAGTTGAATTTTTCATTAGAATTTTAGGACTTAAGATTCCTTAACACAAGATTAAGGAAATGCCTAGGAAGTGAGAAATTATGCTTATGGCCCACAAAGGGGAGAAGCAACTCAACCTAAATCTAGGGAGAGAGGGAGCTAACTAAAATGGGGCAGAGACAAACCAAATATAGAAACTAACTAAAAATTCATGAGAGATGACAAATGGGCTTGGAGATCAAACCACCCCTGGGTTGGACATGCTAACAACAACCTCCAACAATTCATGTGCAAATCTTTATGCTTATGTAAGCAAATTTATCTAAAAGATACTAAGTCCTTAAACTCACCAAGGGACTATATCATGTAAAGGGACATGCTTCAAATGACCTAAATCTAATGCAATTCAAATTTTTTTATTTTTATTTTGGACAAATATTTTGACTCGGCTAATAGGATTTTATGACTAATGCATAGAAGATTATTGGCCAAAATCAGTGAGAAGGGAGGATGTTTTCCACCATGGCTCTCAAAGGTCAAGCCGTTCTGGAAAAGTGGAAGCCCTCCAATCAAGAGTGAAATAAGATGCATTTGTGCATGATATTATAAAGAAATGCTCATCCAAATAAGGGTTGCTAATTCTTTTATCTTGATTTTAAACCTAAGCTTTAGGTGAGGTTATGAGTTGTTTAGTTTAATTTGAATTGTTAAGTTGGATAAATGATTTATTTTTCCCTAAAGAGCCTAATCCATATCCAAGCCATACATAAAGCAAGGAAGAAACTAAGAAAATCATGCCACTTACAAAAGCTAAATAAATCATCAATCAATTTGTAAAGCTAATCACAAAAAGAATAAATGGCCATTGTGGTTAGGCACCACTGCACAAACCTAAAAATATAAAATATGGGTAACCGAGCTCTACCCTTATACAACCCAGATTACAAATGAATTAAATTACAATTAAGCAAAGGAATTCATTGTTATGGGGGTCTTCAAGCTTTATTCTTCTTTACTTTTTCTTCTTTTCTTTTCTTCTTTGGTTCCTTTTTGAGATGGTTGGATGGTAGATGTTCTAAGGCTTTATATGGTGCATAAGATAAGATCTTATGACCAATGCTCATCCTAATCCTCATAACAAATCATTCTAAAATCCTAATTATATAAATTTTTACATGAAAAGGGAAAAGTGGAAATCTAACTAACACTTGCAAAATAAAGATTAGCTAAAACACACCACACAAATCCCAAGCATGTAAATTATACTTATCACCCAACACATGGGTGACTAAGTCCACCTAGCCTATGGATTATGCTTAGGGTATAAAGCATCTGCAAGCAAAAGCATTTATATTTTTATTTATGATAGCACTCCTTAAGCACAATCCCCTGTAGAAAAGAATAGTTAAACTAAAAACGTCCTACCATTCATTCTACGTGCATACACCCTAACATCCATTCTAAAACATATATCAAAAAATAAAAAATAACAATAAATAATACACCGACTTAACCTAAGGCTAGAAGTGGTGACTTAGGCTAATGTGTGTGCTTTGAAGGTTTTTGTGGTATGCTTAGCTATGGCTTTAGGTTCAAATTTTTAAGTGTGAAGGACATGTTCAACTTAGAGGATGGTTTCATTTAAGTTGTTTAAGTATTTTGGGTTGATTTTCATTTTTAATTTGTTTTAAGAGAAACCTATAATTAATTACAAAGTTATGAAGAGAGGGAAAGAGAAGAGAACTTCTCTTTCCTTCCCTAACCTTAAGTAATTTTCTAAAGTGGGTTCATATTTTAGTTTCATTTAGGTGAATGTTTTGATTACATCTTTTAATCAATCCTAAGTTTAGATAAACCCTAAAAAAACCTATTCAAAGAGAAAGGCATTTTAAGATTAAATAAAATGAATCAAAATTCACATAACACACATTACTTCATCTCTTTCCTATATATATATATATACATGCATATATATATAAGCATATATATATATATATATCTATATACATGCAAATGAGAGTAGTTAACACACTTTATGATTCATGCTAGGTAATCTATTTAAGAAAATTAGAAGTTGAATATGCATGATTTTTCTTAAGTAGAAAAGGTTTTCCTTATCCAAAATTTCACATACATACATGAAAGTAAGAAAGGCATAAGTGAGTAAAGTGCCATTGTTAACCAAAGGTGTAAGGTACAAGACCTACTTAGGGCTACTTAAAGCCTCACAACCTCGAGGTTGTACAGACTAATATACCACTTTCCATAAATACAAACATGCATATAAAAGAAATGAAATAGAAAAGGAAGATGCAAAAGTTGTTTAATAGATTTGTTTTGTTTATGCAATTTATGTTTGTAAGTGTAGGTAACCCTTCTTAGATGGTAGCATAGGGATGAATAAGATATGAAATTAGGTGAGCATTAGGTCCTTTTCAAATGAACCTTATATCTCACCAAATTCCTATTCAAAACTATACCAACATAGGAGAGAAAGGAAACCTATATACCTTTATAATATTTCACATGAAGCTTATAATTAAAGTATAAGTAGCATACTTTCAGATTTGATATTTCATTTATAAGTTTTGAAAATAATTTGATTTAGTAGTGATAATAGCCACTCATATTTTATTTTAGCCAACATTACGCAATTTGACATAAAGTAAACAATTTCATTTTAAAATTTGAAACATGAAATTATGAATGATGAAATCACATGGCATACAACTTAACATGTTGGAAAGATTCAAAGTAATGAAAGCATGTAAACAAACTCACTTCACTTAAATCTAAAGACATTCTTATAGAATAAGAAAATTTAGAATAAATCAAAGTGAGTTTCAAAGTGATTTTTGTTTAGTTTAAAGTTTGATTTAATTTTGAAAAGGTGAGATTAGTTTACTGTTCTAACTCATTCCACATGTGTTTTATTAATTTAATTATTAAATAATTAGATCCATTTTTTATGCATTGATTAGGTTAAGGTATGAATTAAGTAACTTAATTAACCATTACCTACACCAATCTTAAAAGAATTAACTAAATAATTAAGCTTTGAGACACATAAAATCCAATAAAGAATTTACATTTTTCTATATGATTAATTTTTGATTAATGATTTTTCTTTTAGAGGGATAATTAGGAGATGGAGAGAAGTGGTAGGGAAAAGCAGCTCAAAATTATTCCATAATTTACTATACTTACAATCAAAACAATATACAATTAATTATGAATAATGAGGGTAATTTACTCTACAATACCTTCATTTAGAATCAAATGAAACTTAATGATTAATCAGGCTAAAAGAGTAATACAATAATTTAAAACCAAATGGAAAATCATAATTTAAAACTCATCAAAATAATTTTTAAAATGTTATAGGTTTAATTATCTATCCAATGGATTTTATTTCAATTTTTTTTTTGAATTTTCTATGAAGAGCTATGCATTTTGAAGATCCATGGATTAATCAAAATTAATTAAGAATTTTAATTAACCTAATAATCCCTAAATTAATGTGCAATGTGCGTGATCGTGCACTTTACATGCATCATGCCGTGAGGGGGTAACTTAAATGTCACACCCAAATGGCGGTGGTAGCGAACGCGCTTATATTCTATGCCATTTGAGCAAAGATAGGGTGACTAAGGATTCACCTGCAGTTTATAAGGGATAAATAGTTAACTAAACATGCTAAATAATCTCATCCATTCATCAAAATGATCTAGCATTGAATCAAACCAACATTAACCCACACACATCTAGAGGAGAGAAGAAATCCAATGGTCAGGTGAAAATTTCTTTCACAAAGCTCCACACCACATTGAGTTTAGTGATAAAAAATTCCATATCTCACTGAAGGAGATCATTGGTGCTCGAGATTGATGAGATAGCTTCGTCTAGTGGAGACGAAGCCCAGTTGAAATTGCTAGGCCTTGGGATTGAGTGGCCCGCTCTATGGACCGACACCACTTGAAGATCATTATGTCTTTAATCAAATTGCTCCTCTCCTTGCTATGGGAACTCCAATGGAAGCTTAGGTGAGCTCGGATTGGTCCTTAGAAAAAGTGTGTAGGAGGATTTGGGAGGCAATCAAGTGTAAAAGAAGTTGGCAATTCACTCTACCTACCCTATTTTTCACTATTCAAAAGCTGAGAAGAAGAAACTGGGAAGAGCTCTAGGATGCTTAGGATCAAACCCTAATGGATCCTCTGGCTTCCTATTCTTCAATCGACCTTAAGTGTGTGAAAACAAAAGTGAATTAGGAGGAGTATATCTCCCCCTTGAAGGATCGGATGGTCAGCAATGGTCTTGCTATTTTGATCCAATTGATGAGATTAGAATACTTATTTGATCTATTTTGAGTGTGCACATGGTTGGTTTGATCCAAGGAATGGGTTGCCAACTTCCCATGTGCTGAATTTGAGCTCAAGAGGGAGTTTAAAATTTCAATTTTAAGATATGGGGTTGGGTTTGGTCTAAGGACCGAAAGGCATGACCCAAACCCATTAGGTTGGGTGCACCACTCATCAATAAGTCCCCTTGAACTTTTAGGAAAGCCTCAAGTGATTGTGAAGAGGGTATGACCAAATTACACATGGGTTAGGCCAAAATTTGTTCTATGGATTAGGGGTAGGATGGTAATTTTTCTATTTTTTCACTTTGGACATATTGGGTATGTGGAGAAACTAGGTTTGGCCAAGTTTCATTGGATTTGGAATCCATTTGATAGGGTTTGGCTCATGTTGACCCATTTAGGTCAAAATTGGTCAACTTGGGTCAAGTTGACCAATAGGTCAAATTGGCTCAAACCAAGGGTTGGGTAAAGTTCATATGACAATTTGAAATATTTTGCTGGCTTTGGTTTGATTCAATTTGGTATATATTTGGTTTTGGATTATATGACTTCACTTAGGTCAAATGGGTCAAGTTGACCTATTTGACCCATTTGACCTATTTGAGGTAGGTCAAGGGTAGGTTTCAGTTTGGTTAATCATATAGAGTGGATTGGTATTTTTGTTTCTAATCTATTTTGGTTAAGTTCAATTTTGGCTCAACATGACCCCTTTAGGTCATGTCAATTTTAAGGTCAATAGGTCTAGTTGGCCAATTGAGGCTTTGGTCAAGTTCCATAAGTGATTTGGAATACTTCACCCATTGGTTCCAATCAATTTGGCTTAGATCAAGTTTGACACATTTTGACCTTTAGGTCAAAATGGGTCAACTTGGGTCAAGTGGCCAATTAGGCAAGGTTAGGCTCAAATGTTGGATTGGTCAAGTTCAAACATAGGTCATAAGTGAACTTAGATCAATGGTTTCAATCAATTTAGCCTATGGTAGAATTTGGTGTAAGGTTTCAGGTTAATGTTGACGGGTCAACCCTTAGGTTTGACTTGGTTTGACCCAATTTAGTTGATTGATCATCCCATGATGATTGATGACCATGATGAGAGGATATATGAGTTTGATTCAATCCAATAATTTGGCTCATATAGGTACTTTGGGTCACGACCCTAAGTGGGTCAAATGGCTTCAAAGCTTGATTGAAGTTTATTGATCTTGTATATGGACTTATGATTGAAATATAAATCCATTTACAAGTGGTTTGAAGTCAAATGGATTTAGATCCATTTGAATATTTCATATTCAAAGGAAGGATATGAAAGGGTCTTGGGTTTGATTTTTAATTAGGTTTTGACTGAATGATTGAAGTTTGGATTTACATATGAGTTCATGATTATAGGATTGATTGAACCATCAGAGAAAATCAAGAGTTTGTCTTGATTTGAAAGTGATTTGACTAATTTCAAGATTTTGGCTTGAATGGCTTAGATTTGATATTGAGTGGATTTGAGTTTTATTTTTGTAACTTATTTTTATTGTTTCAATTTATATTTCATATATAATATTGAATGTAAATTGATCATGAGAAAATTTCAAGGATTTGAAGTGGTTTAACCATGATTTAGTTAAATCCATTAAATGGAATTTAATGGATTTAAGAATTTTAAATTGAAATTTAATTTCTGATTGATTTGATTGATTTATATTTATATTTCATTTATATATGAGAATATAAATGAGGATATAAATAAGTTTTGAGAAATCCCATGAATTTGAAATGGTTTGATCATGATTTATGTTAAATCTATTAAAGGGAATTTAAAAGATTTTAAATTTGGAAATTAATTTGTGGGTTTGATTTTATTGATTTATAATTATATTTCATTTATATATGAGAATATAAATGAGAATATAAATAAGTTTTGAGAAAATCCCATGAATTTGAATAGGTTTGATCAAGGTTTAGATTGATTTTGCTAAGTCCTTTAATGGAAAATTAAAGGAGTTAAGAAAATTTTATGATTTGATTTGGAGTTTTGAGTTTAGTTTGACTGATTTGAATTTATATTTCATTTATATATGTGAATATAAATAAGAATATAAATGAATTATGAGAAAATATCAAAGGTTTGAATAGGTATGAATCGTGATTTTGGCTAGCTCCTTAAGGGAAGGATTCAAGACTTAGGCAAAATTTGGACTTAGGAATTTTTTGATGGATTTTGATCATGGTTTTTCAATCATGTGGAGTTGATTTTGATTTCAAGGAAATCAAATATAATTGATTTGGAGTTTGACTTGAAGGAATGAAAGTGAGGAATGGTTTAAGCTAAGCATAGGAAATTTTCCTAACACCCCTAAGGCATGACCTATTCTGGCTAACTCTTCAGTCTTCTAGGCTAAGTTGTCCACCTAATCACTAGATGTCTTAAGACTAAGGAGATCTTAAAGTCTAAGAGAAGTCTTATGTCCAAGATAGGGTTGAGAGCTCATCCTAAAAATGAGGTCAACACGTAGGATTTACATCTTCTAGTGAATAACAAATGGGTGACCTATTGTTAGCACAACAAATAGAAACTTGGGGATGACTACTTAAATAATGGTAGGGACTTATATCAACTCAAGAGTAGTTAAGATTCCTATAGGGAGTTTTGGACAGAAAGATAGGATGCTTGCTTGGGAAAAGGTACCACTAGGGTCCTCCTAATCCACAAGTGAATATATATTTTATTTATAAGTTTGTGTGGACCTTGTTGGTGTGTGAGGGACCACAGAGAAGGGCATGTCGCCTTGATGTCTCATATTTATTAGACAAAAGCATCCACGTGATATTCTCCAACCATAGGGTGGCTACTAGAAAGGTGAACTGCCTAATCCAACAAGAATCCTGATAATGTCAAATAGGGTCACAAAGGATGTGATCCAAATATAGTTCCCAGGGAGGCTGGACGTTATTCGAGCCTAAAAGAAAGCCTATATGCGGATCAACTCAAGAGAAAGCATACAGAATTTACATCTACCATGAGTGGTGTATCCTAAGGTGAGAGAACTAACCAACCTAAGGTGTTTCTGCAGCATGATTGGTGTATCCATCAGCATAGTGAGAACCAAACAATCTAAGGTGCCTGTCGGTGTGCAATGATCAATCTGGAAAGAAAGCGTGTAGGCTTACAACTTTACAAGAAAAATTGATCATCGTGATATGAGGACAGATGTTGCCTAACCAGGCGACTACTAAGTGGGAACCGAGGAAGGTGACCCAAACTTAGACTTAAGAGGATGAGATGACTTATAAAGCCAAATATACTCATCCTAGATAGGCCTTGGGATTGAGTGGCTTGCTTTATAGACCAACACCACTTGAAGATCATTACGGCTTTAATCCAATTTCTCCTCTCCTTGCTATGGGAGCTCCAATGGAAGCTTGAGTGAGCTCGGATTGATCCTTAGAAGAAATGTGTAGGAGGAATTGGGAGGTAATCAAGTGTAAAAGAAGTTAGCAATTCACTCTACCTACCCTATTTTTCACTATTCAAAACCCGAGAAGAAGAAACTGGGAAGAGCTCTAGGAGGCTTAGGATCAAACCCTAATGGATCCTCTGGCCTCCTATTCTTTAATCAACCTTGAGTGTGTAAAAATAGAAGTGAATTAGGAGGAGTATATCTCCCCCTTGAAGGATCCGATGGTCAGCAATGATCTTGCTATTTTGATCCAATTGATGAGATTAGAAGGCTTATTTGATCTATTTTGAGTGTGCACATGGTCGATTTGATCCAAGGAATGGGTTGCCAACTTCCCATGTGCTGAATTTGAGCTTAAGAGGGAGTTTAAGATTTTAATTTTAAGCTAGGGGGTTGGGTTTGGTCTAAGGACCGAATGGCCTGACCCAAAACCATTGGGTTGGTTGCACCACTCATCACTAAGTCCCCTTGAGCTTTTAGGAAAGCCATAAGTGATTGTGAAGAGGGTATGACCAAATTACCCATGCGTTAGGCCAAAATTTGTTCTATGGATTAGGTAGGATGGTAATTTTCTATTTTTCACTTTGGACATATTGGGTATGTGGAGAAACTAGGTTTGGCCAAGTTTCATTAGATTTGGAATACATTTGATAGGGTTTGGCTCATGTTGACCCATTTAGGTCAAAATGGGTCAACTTGGGTCAAGTTGACCAATAGGTCAAATTGGCTCAAACCAAGGGTTGTGTAAAGTTCATATGACCATTTGAAATGTTTTTCTAGCTTTGGTTTGATTCAATTTGGTATATATTTGGTTTTGGCTCATATGATTTCACTTAGGTCAAATGGGTCAAGTTGACCTATTTGACCCATTTGACCTATTTGAGGTAGGTCAAGGGTAGGTCAAGGTTTGGTTAGTCATATGGAGTGGATTGGTATTTTTGTTTCCAATTAGTTTTGGTTAAGTTCAATGTTGGCTCAACATGACCCCTTGGTCATGTTGAAGGTCAATTGCTAGGTCTAGTTGGCCAATTGAGGCTTTGGTCAAGTTTCATAAGTGATTTGGGATAGACTTCACCCATTGGTTCCAATAAATTTGGCTTAGATCAAGTTTTGACATATTTTGACCTTTTAGGTCCAAATGGGTTAACTTGGGTCAAGTGGGACAATTAGGCCAGGTTAGGCCCAAATGCTGGATTGGTCAAGTTCAAACATAGGCCATGAGTGAACTTTGATCAATAGTTTCAATCTATTTAGCCTATGGTGGAATTTGGTTATGTATGGTTTCATTTTAGGTTAACTGCTGACTTGGTCAACCCTTAGGTTTGACTTGGTTTGACCCAATTTAGTTGATTGATCATGTCATGATGATTGATGATCATGATGAGAGGGATATATTAGTTTGATTCAATCCAATTTGGTTAGGATCAAAAGTTGGCTCATAAGGGTACTTTAGGTCACTTTGGGTCAAGTGACCCTAAGTGGGTCAAATGGCTTCGTCAAAGCTTGATTTGAAGTTGATTGATCTTGTATATGGATTTATGATTGAAATATAAATCCATTTACAAGTGGTTTGAAGTCAAATGGATTTAGATCCATTTGAAAATTTCATATTCAAAGGAAGGATATGAAAGGGTCTTGGGTTTGATTTTTAATTAGGTTTTGATTGAATGGTTGAAGTTTGCATTTACATATGAGCTCATGATTATAGGATTGATTGAACCATGAGTGAAAATCAAGAGTTTGTCGTGATTCAAAAGTGATTTGACTTAGTTCAAGATTTTGGCTTGAAAGGGTTAGATTTGATTTTGAGTGGATTTGAGTTTTATTTTTGTAATTGATTTTGCTTATTTCAATTTATATTTCATATATATATATATATGTGAATACAAATAAGAATATAAATTGATCATGAGAAAATTTTAAGGATTTGAAGTGGTTTAATCATGATTTAGGTTAAATCCATTAAATGGAATTTAATGGATTTAAGGGACTGTTTAAATTGAAATTTAATTTTTGCATTGGATTTGATTGATTTAAATTTTATTTCATTTATATATGAGAATATAATTGAGGATATAAATAAGTTTTGAGGAAATCCCATGAATTTGAAATGGTTTGATCATGATTGTGGTTAAATCTATTAAAGGGAATTTAAAAGATTTTAAATTTGAAAATTAATTTATGGTTTAATTTTATTTATTTATATTTATATTTCATTTATATTTGAGAATATAAACGAGAGTATAAATAAGTTTTGAGACAAGCCCATGAATTTTAAAAGGTTTGATCAAGGTTTAGGATTGATTTTGGCTACGTCCTTTAATGGAAAATTTAAGGGAGTTAAGAAAATTTTCATGATTTGATTTGGAGTTTTGAGTTTAGTTTTACTAATTTGAATTTATATTTCATTTATATATGTGAATATAAATAAAAATATAAATGAATTATAAAAAAATATCAAAGGTTTGAATAGGTTTGAATCATGATTTTGGTTAATTCCTTAAGGGAAGGATTCCGGACTTAGGCAAAATTTAGACTTAAGAATTTTTTGATGGATTTTGATCATGGGTTTTCAATCATATGGAGTTGATTTTGATATCAAGGAAATCAAATTGAATTGATTTGGAGTTTGACTTGAAGGAATGAAAGTGAGGAATGGTTTAAGCTAAGCGTAGGAAATTTTCCTAACACCCTAGGCATGACCTATTCTTATGGATAACTCTTCTCTCCTAGGCTAAGTTGTGTCCACCTAATCACTAGATGTGTCTTAATACTAAAGAGCTCTTAAAGTCTAAGAGAAGTTTTATGTCCAAGATAGAGGTGTTAAGAGCTCATCCTAAAAATGAGGTCAACAAAGCGCAGTGACTTACATCTTCTAGGGAATGGGTGACCTATTGGTAGCACAACAAATAGAACCGACTTAGGGTGACTACTGAGTGAATGCTACTAGGGACTTATATCAACTCAAGAGTAGTTAGGCTATTCCTATAGGGAGTTTTGTTGACACTGTCTTAAAGATAGGATACTTGCTTGGGAAAAGGTACCACTAGGGTCTTCCTAATCCACAAGTGAATATATATTTTATTTATATATTTGTGTGGACCTTGTTGGTGTGTGAGGGACCACACTAAGAAGGGGCTATGTCAGTCTTGACCTATCTCATATTTATTAGACAAAGGGAGAATCTGCACATCTACGTGATGATTCTCCAACCATGGGGTGGCTATAGGAAAGGGGAACCGCCTAACTGACAAGAATAATAACGTCTAAATAGGATCACAAAGGATGTGATCCAAATATAGTGCCCATAGGGGAGGTGCTGATAGGGGTGTTATTTTGAGCCCTAGAAAAGAAAGCTTATAGGTGTACCATGGCCAACTCAAGGAGAAAGCATAGCAGACTTACATCTACCATGAGTGGTGTATCCTAAGGAGCGAGAACCAACCAACCTACGGTGTATTCGTAGCATTAGTGGTGTATCCATCAACATAGTGAGAACCAACCAATCTAAGGTACCCGTCTGTGTGTAATGATCAATCTAGAAAGAAAGCCTATATGCTTGCAACTTACCAAGAAGAATTGATCATTAGGATAGTCTATCATTGGCAGGACAGATGTTGTCTGACCTAGAGCGACTACTAAGTGGGGAGCCTCGAGGAAGGACTGGACCCAAACTTGGAGAACAAGAGGAAGGAGCGTAGGTGACTTATCCTAAACCTCAAATATACTCATCCTGATAGTGCACAAAGGCTAATCCAAGAAGAAAGCAAAGGTGCTCACATCCTTTAAATAAAGCTAACATGAGGTAGCTTACTGGTCACATAGTAAGTCCCACCAAATTAACAAGGTGGTTATCAGTGTGTAGTGGCCAAGTAAGGAAGGAAAATATAGTAGACTCACATCTTCCAAAGCAAGAAGACCACTGGGGTGACACACTAGTTAGGTAGCATGTCAGTCCGACCAAGAGCAGCTACTGAGTGTGTGTCATTGAGGGTGATATCTCAACCCAGAATAGACCGAGATAAAAGATATGTGCTTGCTTTATATGTTTGTGTGTAGTTTATATTTGTGTTATGTCGATGAAGGATAAGATATCGTTCAGGTTCCTTACACCTACCCTAAACACATCATGGGGGATTCACAAACAAGAATACTTTCAACATGGAAGAGATTGAATTCGAAATAGAATTTTTATTGATGATAATTATTTTTAGAAATAATTTATAATATTTCTTTAAGCAGAGGCCATTGATTAGAAGAATTGGGTGCTCTCCCTTATGATTAATAACTGATAAGATCCTCCTTGGTAGGCCTTTTCTATGGCAAAATGGCCTTCCCAAGTGGGTTCAAACTTGCCTCCCATCTTACGACGGGCAACAATATGTCTCCTTTGAACTAAAATAAGCTTTCCTACTCAGAAAGCTCTTGGATAAACCAACTTGTTGTGAGCTTGAATCATTTTAGCTTTGTACAACTCAAGCTTTTGGCATGCCCATAGGCATCTCTCATCCAAACCTTCAAGCTGTACTAACCACAACTTGGCATTCTATTCTATGATCTACCCATATCTATTCTTAATGGTGGAGTTTGACTTAATGGTAGAGCTTCACACACTAAGGAAAAATTAGTAGATTTAGTTGGAGTTCTATATGTCATGCGGTATGCCCACAAGGCTTCAACTAAATGCTCATGCCACTATCTCTTGTTGTTGTCGAGTGTCTTCTTCAGTATTTGGATGAGAGTTTTGTTGAGGGCTTCTGTTAATCCATTTACCCTCTAGTAGTTAATGGTGGGATATCTTCAACATATGCTGAGATGTGACCTCTCTGAGCGGAATCACCTTCCCCCATTTGGAAAAGTAGTTAGTAGCAGCTAGGATGAATCAATCACCCTCGATCACGATCTTATGGTTTTTGTGCTTGAATAAATAATGTAGCCACATATGATAGAAATAGCACTTGTACAAGACACCATCCACGAGTGTAGAAAGTACTCGCTTCTTCTCGATGGTCTTGAGACTTTTCTTAAGGTAGTTTGCCTTTATTTAGGTAACCCATGAATGGTTGTCTCCAATCTAACTCCTCAACCTTTTTGGCAATGGCAACCTCCCCTTCAAGAGAGTACTTTTTGATGATTTCAATATCAATAAAGGTCGAGACTTGTCTATTTTGGACCTTTATTGATATGGACTCATCCTCTAAACATGTCAACTCCTTGGTAAGCTTTGCTAAAGCATATGCTATGACGTTCTCTCCTCAAGGAATCTTATAAATGGTAACCTCTGGGATTTGGGCCAACAACTCCATGGTGTACTTGTGGTAGTCATGGAGCTTGGGCTTTATAACCTTATAGGACACAATGATTTGGTTGATAACTAGCTGAGAATCCTTAAATATGTTGATGTTCTGGATGCTTAGAGTAAGGGCTAACTCTCGATTGGCAATTAGTGCCTCATATTTAGCTTCATTGTTGGTGCAAGTACTGGACAAATGATATGATAATCTCATCACATCGCAGTCCTGAGTTAAGAGAACTATTCCTACCCCTATTTTTCATGGAATAGTAAATTGTGATTTTTCTTCTCTTTGAGAGGAAGCCACACCATCAAAGTAAATCACCCAGTGGTGAATGCTAGTGTCCCCTAAGTTCATGATTTGTTCATCAAGGAGAGCATCACTAAGCGAAGAGTCAGCAGGAAGTGGGCGTGCTACTAAAAATGCACTAGCACTTGTCCTTTCACCACATGGAGGGGTACCAAGGTAGTGTCAAACTATGAGAGGATCATGGACCATCATGCTAACCATTTGGATAGTGTCGTCCATGTCATGAGATACCGTAGTGGATTGATTTTAGAGATTAAGTTCACCTTATGAGGAAGCATGTAGTACTCTAGCTTTTGGGATGCAAAGATGAAAATTAGGTACGCTTCTTTAATGGCGGATAATTAGCCTCGGGATTAGATGATGTTTGATGTACTAGAGTGCATTTTCCATCACTTTGTCATTGTCTTGGGCCAACAAAGCACCAATGGAGTCATCTAACAGTGTAAAGTATGAGGCTTGCTTGGGATAGAGAGACTGGCGGTGTCATCAGGTCATGCTTGATGTCTTTGAAGGCATGCTCACACTTGTCATCCCACTTGAACTTGGCATCCTTTTTAACAAGTGTCGAGAATGGCTAACATCTTCCCGATAGGTTGGATATATAGCATCTTAGATACGCCAACTGCCCTTGGAATGATCTGAGTTGAGTTAAACTTTTAGGGGTGGCATTTCTAATATTGCCTTGATCTTCTTCGGATGAATTTCAATTCTCTGGTGTAGGACAATAAACCAAAGGAATTTTCTTGAAGCTACTCAAAACTTGAGGGGTTCATTTTGAGGTTAAATTATCTTAACTGAAAACTACTCTCAAGTCAAAGAGATGGTCTTCCTTTTCTCTACTTTTGACCATGAGATCATCGACATAGCACTCGACTTGATGATGAATGAGTTTATCAAAGATTTGAGTCATAGCCCATAGGTATGTAGCAACGACATTTCTAAGGCTGAAAGGCATGACCTTATAGCAATAGATTTTGATCGGGGTTCTAAAAGCAGTGTTTCTTTCATCTTTAGTAACCATCTTTATTTGGTTATATCTAGATGAGCCATCTATGAAAGAGAAGACTGCATGAGATGAGGCAATATTCACCATCAGCTCCTGGATTGGTAGTAGAAATTCATCTTTTGGACATGCCTTTATTAAATCCATAAAACCAATGCATATGTGAATTTGGCCATATTTTTCTTAACTATGATGATGCTAGCTAACCAGGTAGGGTATTTTTCATCTCGGATGAAGCCAACATCGATCAGTTTCTTGATTTCATAAATGACCTATTGTTCCATGTCTAATCGCATGCGTCTAGGAGCTTGGCAGGATTAGCATGCTCTATTGCTAGTTTATGGATCGCTATGCCAAGAACTAATCCATGCAAACTCTTCATAAGCCAAAAGGTCTTCTTAGTTCACTAAGTTGATTTCTTAGCTTCGTTTTGACGGACTTCATCTCTTCTTTGAACTTCATCGGTGCATCTATGTCTTCAAAATCATGAATCATATGAATTTTCTAAGCACAACTCCTCATATGAGTAAATGTGATTTTGAAATAACTTATTAAATTCCAAATGATTGGTCATGACTAAGCTGTAATCGTCATCATTGACTGGACTCACTATACCAAATCCTAGTCCCAATCTTGATTGAGAGCATTTGCATTGTTTTTAAATATGCCTTCGAAGTAGTCTGACTTGTGCTTTGACCATGTATATGGGATTAACCCTTCCTTTGCTAAATTATGAACACAAGGCAAGTACCAATCAAAAGGTAATTCTATTAAATATTCATATGAATCATCCTCAACTTTTATATCAACTTCTTGACTTGAGGATGATGCTTCCAAAGAACCTCGAGTCTTCACATGTGTGACACATAGCTTTACCAAACCCTCAGTTTTTTGAGAGGAATATGGGGTTAGAGCTAAGGTTCCCAACTGATGCCTAACTATTTCACATATAGACTTGGATACAGTTATGCTTTGCTTTTGAGCCTAGTCTTCATCGCTATCTAGCTCAAGTGTCACCTCTAAGGGAATCTACTGCTGAGAAGAGTTGGCTAGTATGCTAACCATATAAGACTCATCCTATGAACTAGATTCTATGTCTATATGGATAGTAAGTGTACTCCTGGTAGCTAGGACATATCTTCTATTGGATGGCCAATAATGAGGTTTTCCACCCACAGGGCCTCTCCTAGCCTCTTCCCTTGGTGGAGGAGTCGTCATCCTACCCATATATTGAATGGAGTAATGAACTATGGGTGGAATCTAATGTCAAACCACTTCCTCCTCCAAGTCTATTTTGCTCCATTTTATTTTCTTTTCATTTTCCTTTTCTTTTCTTTTTCTTTTCTTCTTTTCTTTTATTTTTCATTTTTTTTTTTTTAAACTTTAAGTTCACGAGAATAGACTTGTTAATTTTGAGGGAGTTAGTAAGCCGCATCCTCATGAACTATAAATGGCTTCATATCTCCTTTGACATGGTAGATGATCCCACCTCCCACAAACTTCATACACTGCTGTAGAGAGGATGGAACTATGTCGTTCTCATGCAACCATATTCTCCCAAGAAAAGAGTTAAAAGATGTATCTGAGTATATAATGTGAAACTTGGCTTGAATCATCTAACTCCAAGGGCAACATTATGGAGCCTAAGGCCTGTTGACCTCGCTTTTGGAGTGCAGATTCAATCTTCACATTTTGGACTAAAGAGTCTTCTAGACACTAAGAGTTCCCTAGTCATAAGACACTTCTAACAATTAGGTGAACACTTAACCTAAGCCTAAAGACTTAGAAGGTTTAACCATAGGATTAAGTTATGCCTTAAGGATTAGGATAATCCACTTACAACCCAAATCCAATCCAAGTTCACCTTCTCAAACCAAATCTCAAGTTCAATTTCAAATTCCCAAATTCCAAAATCAAATGATTGAAGCCCATGATCAAATCCAAACTTGAAACCCCTCCTAAGCCATATGACCTATCCTATGGACTTAGCCAAATCATAATCCAAATCAATCCAAAATAAATTTATATCTTCAATCATCATACTAAATATAAATCAAATCTACATTCAAATGAACAAAACTAAATCAAATTAAATCAAAACCCTTCCTAAGACATATGACCTATCCCATGGACTTAGCCAAATCTTAATCCAAATCAAGTTAAACTCAATGATTTTTTCACAAACCAATCATATTTTCAATCATTTTCACAAATTTAAATGAAATATACATTTAAATCATCAAAACTAAATCAAAATCAAAATCCAAACTTAAGCCACATGACACAACTCGATGGACTTAGCCAAATTCCTTCATTCCAAAACCCAAATTCAATTGATTTTCTCATTAATCAATCATAACTTCGATCATATTCACAAATATAAATGAATTCTACAATCATCAAGCAAAACCAAAATCAACCCAAACCCAACTTAACCCTTTTGACTTGAATGTACAAATGAACCAAAACCCATTTGAACCCAAGCCAGTACAATTGAATTCATATATCAATCCCAAATCCATATATAAACTCAACTAAATCAAACTCAACCCAAAATCAAGCCAACTAAGCCCGATTGGTTCACTTGACCCAAAGTGGCCAATTTGACCTATTTTAGCCAAGTTCTATTCCTACCCAAATTGGATTGAACCAAGCCTATCAAAACCTCCCATCATGATTGTTTATCACCCTAGGTTGATCAATTATCATAAATTGGGTCAAAGCAAGTCAACTTTATCATTTGACCAAGTCAACCTCTTAACCCATATGAACCCAAACTAGCCAAATTATAACCTAAGACAAATCCCTTAAAACCAATGATTCATACCAAATCAAAATCAATATTTGAATATGAATTGACCGTTAATTGAGTCAAACCAAAACCAATTGGCCCTCTTGACCCAAGTTAAGCCAAATTGACATAAAAGACCAAATTGGGTCAAATCAAAATATAAATTAAATTGATTGCAATTAATGGCTCAAGTTCATTCCAAATTGATTGTTGAACTTGACTAAGACTATGATTGGACCCAATTGAACCTAATTGACCAACTTAGCCCTTTGACCTAAAGGTTCAAGTTGGCCTAACTCAAAACCAAATCCAAATTAATTGAAACCAAAGCTTAAAACCATCTATAATTGGTCAACTAAACCCAAACCAACACCCAACTCAAGCTAATTTGGCCAATTTGGTCAAATTGGTCAACTTAATCCATTTGACCCAAATGAATTCAAATGAGCCAAACTAAACCAAACAAATTGAACCAAAACATCTCAAATGATCATATGAACTTGACCTAACCCTTAGTTTAACCCAATTTGACTAATTGTTCAACTTGACCCAACCTAACCCAATTTGACCTAAATGAGTCAAATTGAGCCAAACCAAACCAAATCAACTCCAATTGACTTGAAATTTGGGCTAACCCACTTTTGGATCATTTGAAATATACACAAATCAAATCCAATGCTAAATGATGATTCTACCCTTGGATCAAGGAAATCACATGGGACAAATCACCCATTCCTTGGCCACTTGGTAATCTCCCAATGGTCCACCTAAGCACTAAGGACACTACCCAACCTTACCCAAGGGGTGGTTGGGTCAGCCATGACCCATGGGAGGTGAAATCACCACACCCTCTCCATTATAGCATTTAAAACCCATAGGACAGCCATGATTCCTTCGTGGAAGCCACCTCCACAGCTTCAACCAACCAAGCCAAGCCAATTCACTTCCTCCCTTCCACTCATGACTCCCTGAGATGGTCGGATGACCACTAGAAGCCAAACCCGATCCCACCATCCAATCAATATGAAGGGGGTTATACACCCCCCTCGTTTCTACTCAAACACATGCAAAATAATCATTCCTCAGATCCTTGGCTACCCAAGATGATCTATTAAATCCAATCCTTAAGCTCCCAAGCTCGTTCCTCGATCGAAAAATGCCATACCCGTCCGTCTCGAAACATGACACTTGCATTTCTAACCTAACTTCCTCATTTCTCTATAAAACTCAAATTAACTTTGCTCGCACCTTCTCTAGGTCTCTTTGAGCAAGAACGAATCATCTCCCAAGATTCTTAAGCATTGGAGGTTGGACTTCGATCAAAGCTGAGCTCTAAATTATTAGTTCATGACCTTCCAAGCAAACATCGAGGAATTGATCCAATTATTACTCAACAGAGCTTCGCCTTTACTAGATGAAGCTTCTTTAATTGTTCGAGCCACTGACCTTGAGCTTCGATGAGGTTGGCTTCCAAAACTGATCCTTAGCTAAAACTGGGTTGAAGATTTATGAAGAAAACTTACATCTCGTGTGATCTTGACTATTGGATCCCCTCCGATCGATGCTAAGAAGTTGTGAGATCCTTTGGGAGTTGATCCGAGCTCAAAGCTTCGGATCAAGTGAGCAATGCGGCACTCCATTCTCCCTCACTCGCGTGATGTTAGATCGAAACCATCCATTGCATGATCAAATCGATGTGATTAAATCCACTAGATCGATCTGATTTAATCCTATTAAGCTATGGTATTAATCGTAGCCATCCAATCTTAGATCGGATGATGGACAAAAAATGTGTCCATCGCCGCCATGTAGGCACTGAGTCGGATAAGTTTTAAGTATCCAATCCCACGACACCAAATGGCAAGCATACCGTGTCAGCACACCACATGGCAGTAATAAGATTAGGCTTTAATTAGGCTTAATTAATCAATTTTAATCGATGAAACTTCTAAAAATCATAAAAATTCATAGAGAAATAAAAATGCAAATAATTTCACATTTTAAAGGTATTTCAGAAGAGAAATAATTAAAAATGATCTTAACTTATTTTGAATAGTAATTAAGGTTTAATTAAGGTTTAATTATTAAATTAATTAGCTTAATTACTTGAGTAATTAATCCTAAATTTTGTGGGTTAATTTAATGGAATGACCTCTGCCTCCCATGATTTTCTTGGGATCTATTGCTCACTTAATTATGAAAATTGACTAATTAAACCTTAACTACTATTTTAAGTTAATTAATGATTTATTAACCCATGAATAGTAATAAATTAGTTAATTAAATTTATTAATCAATGTTCAACAGTAAATGAACTAAGGAATAGGGTTGGGACACCTTTCCCTAAGTTCATTTAACCCTTTTTTAAATTGAAATTCATTAAGATTTAACTAATTAATTAAATCACTTAATCAAATTGAAATTATAATCACATCATACCTTAATTATTTAAATCATGGGGTAGATCTTTAGGTGTTTAATAACCTAAAAGAGTTTAATGAAATTATGGTTAGCCCACATGTGTGGGAAAACCATAAGAGTAATTAATTAAGTCCCTTAATCTAATTAACTATTAATCATGAGCCAACTGCATTACACCCCTTTTATATCCTAGGATCATTGCAAGTTTCTTTTCCATGCCTATCAAGTTGGCTCATAATTATTTAGTTAATTACTTTAAGGTGACATAGGTAAGGATAATTAATTCATCTAATTAAGGGTTCAACTTAATTAACCCATAAAATCAACTTAATTACATTTTCTTAAATTAGATCAAATCACTAATGTGGGAAAGGGTTTAAAAAAAGAAGTGAACATTTCTCTTTTCCTCTTTAAATCAAATTAAATCAAAAACTTAATTAGAAAAAAATTCTTTGGTTTACTTTAAATAATTTAATTTGATTTGATTATCCTTAAGAACTAGTTTGGTTGAATGAATCACATGCTTATATTTGATTGTCCTCTTTCCAATCATGTTAAATTTGGTATGTCATTTAAATTTAGGCATCCATCTTTAAAAAATCATGTAAAATAAAATTGATTTCATTTATGTAAGCTTGCATGTGTTGATTTAATTTAATAATTGTGTGGCTATTATCACTATTAAATCCAAATGTATTTTTCAAAAGCTTATAAATGAATAATAATATGTGTTATGATGCTAGTTATAAATAAATAAGAAATGCATGTGCTTATAGCTTAAGTGTATGAATGTTGAGTTCTCTTTCCTCTATTCATGTGTTGATTTATATAAGATTGTATGGTAATGAGTATATAGTCTAGACATCCCGGAAACACAAGGCTTTAGCTAGCCCCAAGGAGGTCATTTGATTACCTCACTTCCCTCATTTGTTACTTGGTTGATGAAATCAAAAAGAAGAAATGCTCAATCTAAATTTGTTCATTGTTAAAAAAAACCTTAAACATAAACCGAAAAAAATTAAATAAAAACCTAATCCTAAACCTCAAAATAAAAAAATAAAATCTAAACCTAAAAAATAAAATAAAAATAAAACTAAACTAAAAAATTAACATTAACCTAAATCTAAACCAAAAAAATAAATTAAAATTAAAAACCTAAACTAAAGTAAATAAACCTAAAATAAATAAACTAAACTAATTAAAAATAAAGAATAAACCTAAATGAAAATAAAAACTAAAATAAACTAAAATAAATAAAAAATAAACTAAATAAACTTACACATACTAGTTTACTTAATTTTTTTTAAAAAAAAAATCCTAAACCATAAACCATAAAATTTAAACCCCAAACCCTAAACCTTAAACCCTAAAGCTAACCCTAAACCCTAAACCCTAACCCTACAACCTTAAACCCTAAACCATAATGATAACATGATGTTAGAATAATATATATTTTTTGAAATAATTCAAAATGACCTTCTTGCCTATAAATAGCCCTCATTCTCATCATGAAAGTATTCCTCATTCAAAATTCAAAATCTCTCCAGTAAATCTAAAAGAAAATTTCTTAGATTTTCCTTCCAAGTGTTCTCCAAATATTGCAAGATAAAATCCTTGGTTCGAAAGCTTCAACATCTTCAACTAAGAATCCTTTCTCAAATTACTTGAGTTTGTTTTCTTGATGTTAATACTTTTTAGTTGTTCATGCTATTTTCACCATCTATTTATTCTTTCCAATTTACTTTTTGGTGGATTAATCTTTGGACATTGTTTTTCACATCAAAGTTTCTCAATCATTTTTTGTGAAAGACTCTTGTGATAGTTTGTAGGATCTATTTCAATTTGTTGAAATTTTTAACTTCCTACAAATTTCTTTTAGTTTTTTGAAACATTTCTTCATTAATCTTTTTTTGAAAGATTATTTATTCTTAGATCTATTTTAGAAGTATATTTTAAGCATTTTAAATTAAATTATTATGCTGAAATTATTTTCATATTTGCTAGATCTCTCTTATTAATTAAAAGCTTACTAGCCTACTTAGATCTATCATATACACATTTTATTTAAGTATTTTGTGATCATTAGCATTAATTGAAAGAATCTTTTTGGTTAAAATAAAACAAAATATTCCTTGCTGAAATTTATTTTATTGTGCAAAAGAATATTGTGAATTTATTATATTAGTCTACAAATTGTAATAACATAAACATCTTAGTAAGATTTATTTTATTATTTCTTATCAATATTAAGTGAGCATTTTATCTTGCCAAAATTTTTAAGTTGTAAGTGATCATTTATAAGTTGTGAGATCATTTTTTAAATTGGATAGCTTAGTATATTTGTGAGAAATTTATTTATTATTTTGTATTATTCTTTTTGTGCTGTTAAATTTATATTGGGGTTCTACTCGCCCCTTTGTAAGAGAGTACATATTGTTGTAGGGGTTGTACTCGCCCCGCTATAGGAGAGTACTATTTGTAAGCTATTTTTGTATTTAGTGGATTCCTAGCCAGAGGTGGCTAGGAATGGACATAAGTTGGTTTTGGGATTTGGCCGAACCATGTAAAAATTGTGTGCCTATTGTCTCTCTTTACTTTACTATACTTTTATTTTTGCTGCATTAAGAATTGTATCTTTTCATTATAAAATCATAAATATATTTTCTACTAAAACTTATATTTTAAGATTTAACTTTTCAAATTTTAATATCACCCAATTCAACCCCTCTTGGGTGCTATAGTGACTCACATTTAGTATCAAAGCCTAGGCTCTTTTATTGGCTTTACATCCAAGAATAGATCTTTTCACTATGGCACAAGGTTTCCCAAAGGGTTCACTACCAGAGGGATAATCCACTCATAGACCTCACTTTTAGATAGTGTACCATTTGATTATTTGAAAAATAGAATTAGTACATTTTTAAGAGGTCAAGATGCACATATGTGGTATATGTTGACACATCAATATCATATACCCACAGTAGAAGTAAATGGAATTAAAGTAGAAAACCATTTGAGGAATGGTCTGTAGCTGAAAAAGAACTTGATGAATTAAGTGCTAGGGCTTGTAATACTTTACATTGTGCTTTATTTCTTGATGATTACATGAAAATTTCTATGTAAGTACAACAAAAGAAATATGGGATAAACTCATTATAACTTATGACAGAACTAGTGAAGTTAGAGATGCTCACTTAAAAGACTTGTTCATGATTATGAGTTATTTCATATGTCTCTCCGAATCTATTTCGATATGTATACTAGATTCATGAAAATAATTAACACATTGCATTCTCTTGGGAAAAATATAGGAATCAAGACTATCATAAGATTCTTAGATGACTTCCAAAAGAATGGGAAGCTAAAGTAACTATTAGTGAAGCTAAGGATTTATCTACTTACACTTGATCAGCTTTTGGGTTCTTTGATAGCACATGAACAGGTTATTGCTCAAAGAGATAAGATGGATAACTCAGTAAAAAGGGAGAAGGAAAAAGGAAAAGCCATTGCATTACAAGTTAATGATAGTGATGAGCATAACACCTTAAGCTTGAATGGTGATAGTGATGAGGTGGTCATGCTATCCAAAAGGCTTGGGAACTTGCTAAGGAAGAAGAATCAAAGGTATAAAAAATCTAAAAACTATAAATTTCAAACTATGAAATTTTTTGCAGGTGAAGGGATTATTTTTCACCATTGTAAAAAGCTTGGACACATAAGAGGTGATTGCCCAGAACTTACTAAATCAAAGAAGAAAGAGATTGATGTGGAAAGAAGAAAAAATATGAAAGAAAAAAAGTACCAAAAGAAGAAGAAGATGGCTTTATGGGCCAATCCAGATTCAAATGAATTAAGTACTTGCTCATCGATGAAGAGGTCAACATATGTATTATGGCAAATGGAGAATCGACTTAGATTCTCAAGAGGTATGTAATGATATATCTTATGATGAATTAGATGATGCTTTTAATGACTTAGTTATTGAATATAAAAAATTAAAAGAAAATACAAAACCTTAGAAAATAACATAAAATTTAGATATGCATTTTTGTGATTTAAAAATGAATGAGATAATTTAAAAAGTAAAATACTTCTTTATTAAATTGTTCCTTACTTGTACATAAACTTGAAAGAGAAAATATCTTGTTAAAAGTAAGATTATAAATTTTTTTGAAATCACAAGTTCATTATAATACTTCATCAAGAAAAACATTTAATAAAAATTATTTGCATCATACACATCCCACTCATATACCTTATAATTATTGTGCTAAGTCATATGCAAACACCAATGTTTGGTATTGTGATAGAAAAGGGCATATTTCATTTGATTTCTATGCACTTAAATTACAAAACACTAAGCAATCATCTCATGTATGGGTACCAAAAGGTACAAGCACTACACAAACCACATGCTAGATATCTTGTTTCAAATTTAGAATGTGGACCCAAACATGTTTGGGTTCCAAAGTTAACATGTGAGTTTCTTTTGTAGGAATGCCTTCAAAGCAAAATCAAAGAAGGCATGTGGTACATGGGAGTGGTATGTTCAAGACATATGATGGGAGATAAAGATAAATTCACAACTTTAGAATCAAGTGATGGAGGATTTGTTACATATGTAGATAATGCAAAGGAAAGATCATTGGCATTGGTTCTATTGTAAGAATTATATCACTTTAGATAAAGTTTTCTAATAGAAGGATTAAAACATAACTTAATTTCTATTAGTCAATTATGTGATAAAGGTTTGAATGTAGTATTCCATGCATTATATTGCATTATAAAAAATAATGAAAATGTTTTGTTAGTAGGAAAAACATATAAAAATATCTATGTCATTGATTTAGATAGCTTTCATGATGTGAATTTGAATTTACTTTATTTTAAAAGAACTCAAGATGATATATGGTTATGGCATAGGAGACTATGTCATCTTAACATGCACACACTTAATAAAATTGTCAAACTTGATTTAGTAGTTGGATTTTCTAAATTAAATTTTCATTCAAACTACATTTGTGATGCATGTATTCATGGTAAGAATTCTAGAAGCTCATTTAAAAGTAAAAATATTGTTTTTACTTCTAGACCTCTAGAATTATTGCACATGGAATTATTTGGTCCTATTAGCACCACTAGCTTAGGTGGAAAAAATTATGGTTTTGTGATTGTTGATGATTTCTCTAGATATACTTGGGTTTTATTTGTAACTTACAAGGATAAGGTTTTGGTGAGTTTAGAAAGTTTTCTAAATATATTCAAAGAGAACAAGGCCTTTTGATTAATAGGGTTCAAAGATCATGGTGGCATATTTGAAAATAAATTATTGAGGATTATTGTGATGAACATGGGATTAGACATAATTTTTTTGCACCTAGAACTCCCAACAAAATGGAGTAGTAGAGAGAAAAATAGAATATTAATTGAATTAAGTAGATCTATGCTTGATGAGTATAAATTGCCAAAATATTTTTTGGGCAGTAGTAAATCTTGCATGTTATGTGATGAATAGATCTATTTTAGACCAATTTTGGAAGACACCCTATGAATTATTTTTTGGAAAGAAGCCTAAATTTGAAGACATTCATGTATTTGGATGTAAATGATTTATTTTGAATAAAGGAAAATAGCATTTAGGTAAGTTTGATTGCAAATTAGATGATGGCATTTTCTTAGGATACCCTCTTTTAGTAAGAGCTTATAGAATTTTCAATAAGAAAAATGATTGTAGAAGAATCATACATGTTATTTTTGATGAAAATTTAATCGATCCCATTAGAAATGAAGTGATTGATGAAGAGATGATAATTTTAAGAAAATATCTTTAGAAGATAATGTGGATGATTCATGCCTAAAGAATGGAAATATAATAAAAATCATCCAAAGGAACTAATTATAGGAGATCCTTCAAAAGGAGTTATGACCAGAAGACATAATAGAGAAGTTGTAGATAATTCAACATTTTTATCTGAGGTTGAACCTAAAAATTTAGAAGAAGCATTAAATGATAATTTTTGGATTATTGCTATGGAAGAGGAGTTGAATCAATTTATAAGCAATGATATTTGGGAATTAGTCCCAAGACCCCTAGATCAAAATGTCATTGGAACAAAATGGGTCTTTAGGAATAAGCTAGATGATTTAGGTTGTATTGTTAGAAATAAAGCTAGGTTAGTTGCACAAGGGTACACACAAATTGAAGGTATAGATTTTGAAAAATCTTTTGCACCCGTAGCAAGACTAGAAGCTATTAGGCTACTCCTTTCTTATGGCTATTTTAGGGATTTTAAACTTTTTCAAATGGATGTTAAAAGTGCATTTTTGAATAGATTTACTGACCAAAATGTATTTGTAAAGAAACTACCTAGATTTGAGAGCTTTGATTGTCCAAATCATGTGTTTAAATTAAAGAAAGCGTTATATAGTTTAAAACAAGCTCCTCGTGCTTGGTATGATAGGTTAAGTAACTTTTTGATAGATCATGGATTTAGAAAGGGTAGAGTAGATACCACCTTATTCCTCAAGAGCATAGATGATGATTTGATTGTGGTATAAGTGTATGTAGATGATATATTATTTGGAAGTATAAATGAATATTTGTGCCATGATTTCTCATCTTTGATGTCTAAAGAGTTTGAAATGAGTATGATGGGAGAACTTAATTTTTTCTCAGGTCTTTAAGTGAAGCAAAAAAGAAAATGGCACATTCATCTATCAAACCAAGTATAGAAATGAATTGCTTGAGAGGTTTGACATGAAAATATTTAAATCTAGTAAACCTCATATGAGCCCATCTACAAAATTGGATTTAGATGAATTAAGAAAATTTGTTGATCAAAAACTTTATAAGAGTATGATAGGTTCACTTTTATACCTTGCTGCTAGTAGGCCTGATATTATGTTTGTTGTTTGTTTGTGTGCTCATTTGCAGGCCAATCTAAAAGAATCTCATTTAATAGCAATAAAGCGTATCTTTCAGTATTTGATAGGCACTACTAGGTGAGGTTTATGGTATCCAAAAAATTCTTTATCATGTGATTTGGTTGCTTATTCTAATGCTGATTTTGCTGGATGTAAAGTAGATAGAAAAAGCACATCAGGTATATGTCATTTTTTAGGATCATCTCTTGTGTCTTGGTCATCTAGAAAACAAAATTCCATAGCTTTATCCACTGCTGAGGCTAAGTACATAGTTGCCAGTAGTTGTGTTACTCAGGTCCTTTGGATAAAGCAATAATTAGAAGATT
This sequence comes from Cymbidium sinense, assembly GCA_021442155.1. NCBI lineage: Eukaryota > Viridiplantae > Streptophyta > Magnoliopsida > Asparagales > Orchidaceae > Cymbidium > Cymbidium sinense. The sequence continues at coordinate 517,564 of CM038214.1, read as the reverse complement.
TTGGTATTAAGCAAGATCATATTCTAGTTTAGTGTGACAATACTAGTGCTATTAGTTTGATTAAAAGTCTTATCCAGCACTCATGAACCAAGCATATAGAAATTAGACATCATTTTATTGGAGATGATGTTTCGAAAGGTGATGTTAATATTAATTTCATTAGTATTGATTTACAAATTGCAGATATTTTTACAAAACCATTACTAGAAGAATGTTTTTGTACTTTAAGATGCATGCTTGGAATGTTAGATCCTAATATTTAAAATTATATGTAGTTTGTTCTCACTTTTTGATGTTGTCAAAAGGGGAGAAAGTAATGGTTAGTATTAAGTCTATTTCATGCATACATTTAGAGCAACATTATTCATCTCTTGTGCATAAATTTTTTTTAGAAGAGATTTTTTTTTACAAAAATTATGATAAAAGGTCAATTTGCACCTTCATCAAAATCAATACCGAACATTAGTTTATCATCATCAAAAAGGGAGATTGTTGGCTTAATGATCCTCATGTTCAATTCGATCAATTTTGATGATAACAAACGAATGTTTGGATGTTCTAATGAATGTTTTTATGTGTTTCAGATATATCAATTGCTAATTACATATCCAATACATCTCACAATATGTTTGAGGAAATTGCAAGAGTAGAAGAATGAAAGATAGATCAAAATAGATAATGTGAAGCTCAAGATACAATATTTTAGGTTATATGCCTATCTTAGAAATTCATATGAGTTCATTGGCATGAATCAATTTACTCACAACTAAACATATTATTTTAATGAGGTTAATTTATATAAATCTCTATGTAATTAATATTTAATTATATGTTTCATACATAGCATTTGAATTGTCAAAATAATAAATGATAATAAATTATGACTATTAAGTGTAATTATTTTATTTACTTAATATAATTAAATATTTTAATTTAATTTGAAGGTTATATGATAACTAACATATGTATGATTATATAGAAATTATATCATAATATTTAAATATCATATTTCAAAATTAACAAAAATATGTGAAATTTTGTATTTTAGCCAAAAGTCATTTTATAATCAAAGGAATTTATATCGATTTCATCTCCAATGGTTTCCTTGGATTTTTTTCCTTTAATTTAATAGGTTACATGACGTTTGATTAAAATTGAATTTATTATGACTTTTCAAACATTAGTTGATTTTAATAATGAATGCATGCTACATGCTTTAATATATTAAGAGCCATATTTGATTATTTTTGACTTGCCCATGTGAATAGTCAAATTTTGGCAGCTTGAATTTAATATTTATTTAATATAAAATATATTTTTATTGAATATTAAATTATTAGATGATAACATGATGTTAGAATAATATATTTTTTTGAAATAATTCAAAATGACATTCTTGCCTATAAATAGCCCTCATTCTCTTCATGAAAGTATTCCTCATTCAAAATTCAAAATCTCTTAGCAAATCTAAGAGAAATTTCTTAGATTTTCCTTCCAAGTGTTCTCCAAATATTGCAAGATCAAATCCTTGGTTTGGAAGCTTCAACATCTTCAACTAAGCAAGCTTTCTCAAATTACTTGAGTTTGTTTTCTTGATCTTAATCCTTTTTAGTTGTTCATGCTATTTTCACCATCTATTTATTCTTTCCAATTTATACTTTTTGGTGGATTAGTCTTTGGACATTGTTTTCACATCAAAGTTTCTCAATCATTTTTTTGTGAAAAACTCTTGTGATAGTTTGTAGGATCTATTTCAACTTGTTGAAATTTTTAACTTCCTACAAATTTCTTTTGGTTTCTTGAAACATTTCTTCATTAATCTTATTCTAAAAGATTATTTATTCTTAGATCTATTTTAGAAGTATATTTTAAGCATTTTAAAATAAATTATTATGCTGAAATTATTTTTGTATTTGCTAGATCTCTCTTTTAATTAAAAGCTTACTAGCCTACTGAGATCTATCATATACACATTTTATTTAAGTATTATGTGATCATTGGCTTTTAGAGAATTTTTTGGTTAAAATAAAACAAATTATTCCTTGCTGAAATTTATTTTATTGTGCAAAAGAATATTGTGAATTTATTTTGAAATCATTTTATATTAGTCTACAAATTGTAATAACATAAACATCTTAGTAAGATCACTTTAAGATATTTATTTTATTATTTCTTATCAATATTAAGTGAGCATTTTATCTTGCCAAAATTTTTAAGTTTTAAGTGATCATTTATAAGTTGTGAGACAATTTTTTGAATTGGATTGCTAGGTATATTTGTGAGATATTTATTTATTATTTTGTATTTTTTTTGTGCTGTAAAATTTATATTGGGGTTGTACTCGTTTGTTTAGTACATATTATTGTGAGGGTTGTACTTTATAGGAGTACTATTTGTAAGCTATTTTGCATTTAGTGGATTCTAACCAGGGGTGGCTAGGCATGATGTAGCTAGTTTGGTTTGGGCCATAAAACTTGTGTATTATCTCTCTTTACTTTTGTACTTTTATTTTTCTTTGCATTTGTATCTTGTCATTATAAAATCAAAAGTTAATTCTCTCTTTGACATTCTACTCTGTGGTGGTTGGCTAGAGGATATGTTGCTTATATTGGTTTGGTTGGGTGGCTATTTTGGCCAATTTTCTCTACTCCTTTGGTGAATGTTTTGGGAACCTAGTGTTCTTTTAGTGACTATATTTTTGGTTTCTCTCTTTGTTCCTTTTCAGTTAGGCTAGGTGATTTCTTGGCTCATTTTTCTCCTTTGTTGGTGGAGGATATGAGCATTTGTATTTTTTTTATTTTGCTTTTATTTATCTTTGGTTTGTGTTGTTACCCCTGTCATGATGCTTGCTCTTTTGGATTTTGTTATTCCTTTTTGGTTGTGGCTTTGGTGGTGTTCCTACTATACTACTATCCCTGATGGTTGGTTGATTATCTTCTTTATTGGGCTTGGTTGTTCTCGGGGCTTGGTGGTTGGCTTTTATGTTTGCTATTTGGAGGATTTTGTAGCTTTGTTGGTTGAAGGACGTTGGATGATGGGCTACATGAGGTATGCTAGCTTTGATGGCCTTGATGTTTCCCACTCTTTCTTCTTTTGGGTGGTAGCTTTATATGTAATTGTAACCCTTCTCTCAAGTTTGGCTTTCATATAGTGTTGCTCCTTTAGATGATTGGGCGGGCTGAGCCTTTTCTTTACTTTACTCCATCTATTTGCTCTTACTTTTATGTTGGCTTAATTATACTAATCCTTTCAAAAGTATATAGATTTCTTTTATAGGTAGGAGAGTCTTGTAGGTGGATCTTCTTTGGTATCGGAAGGACCAAATGAAGTTCTTTGGTGCTCACATTGATTTTTGTTGTTGATTTTTTGGTTTTCTTTTGCTTTCTTTCCTTCATTATTGTAATAGTTAGGGGTTTATCTCTTTAGGATTTATTGTAGCACTTTGAGCATTAGCTTAGAGATTTACCCCTCAGGACTTCTACTTTTCTTTATGGCAATAAAATTTACCTAATTTCTAAAAAACCCTAAACTAACCCTAAACCATAAACCCTAAAAGAAAAAACATAGACCTAAACTAAACAAAACCTAAAAAAATAAAATAAAATAAACATAAAAAAACCTAAACTAAACCTAAACATAAAAAGAACATAAAATAAAAAATAAAAACTAAACAAAATAAAATAAATAAAATCCTAAACTAAACTAAAAAAAAAAAAAACAAATAAAATAAAAACTAAACCTAAAATAAAAATAAAATAAACCTAAAATAAAATAAAATAAAACTATATAAAAGCACAATAAAAAATAAATAATAAACCAAAATAATAATAATAAATAAAATAAACTATAAGAAAAATAAAATAAACCTAAACTCTTGGTTTGCTTAATTTAAAATAAAATAAAAAAAAGTAAAATTAAATAAAACCCTAACCCTAAACCTAAACCCTAAACCTGACCCTACACCCCTGACACCTAAACCTGACCCTACCCTATCTACCTAAATCTGAGCCATGATCCACAGGCCCTAAAGCCCTAAACCTAAACCCAAACCCTATCCCTACCCTAAACCCATCCTATGGCCCCAAACCCTAAACCTACCATAACCCTAAATACTAAACCATAAACTAAAACCTAAAACCTAAACTAAACCTAAATTAAATAAAACCTAAAATAAATAAATTAAAAACCTAAACCAAAATAAAATAAAATAAAATAAACATAAATAAAACCTAAACCTAAAATGTAAACTTAAACTAAAATAAAGAAAATAAAATAAAAAAATAAAAAATAAAATAGAATAAATTAAATTAAAACTTAACTAATAAAAATAAAACCTAAATAAAATAAAAAAACTAAACCTATAAATAAAAAAATAAAATAAAATTAAAACTAAATAAAAACCTAAAATGTAAAATTAAACCAAAATAAAACTTAAAAAAAAATGAGCCCTAAACTAAAAAAACTTAAAACCTAAATCTAAAAATAAAAATAAACTAAAATAAATAAAACCTAAACCTAAACCTAAAATAATAAGCTAAGCTAAACTTAAACAAATAAATATAAAATAAACTAAAATAAATCTAAACCTAAAATAAACATAAAATAAAACTTAAAACCTAAACCTAAAACATAAAATAAAACCCTAAACCTAAAAAAATAAAATAAAACCTAAACCTAAAATAAAATAAAAAATAAACTAAAAAACTTAAAGCTAAATCTAATCCTAAAATAAACTAAAATAAAATCTAAATTAAAGTAAATAAACTAAAATAAATAAACTAAACTAAATAAAATAAAATAAACCAAATAAAATTAAAAAACTAAATAAATAAAAATAAACTAAATAATCCTAAACTACAATTTGCTTAATTTAAAAAAAATTTAAAAACCCTAACCCTAAACCCTAAACTAACCCACCCTAAACACCCTAAACCTACACCTACCCCTCCACACCTTGAATGTTAAACCCTAATACCTAAACCCTAGTTAACCCTAACCCACCCTCCCTAAACCTAAACCTAAATCCTAAACAAACCCTAAACCTAAACCTAAATTAAAAAAAAAACTAAACCCTAAAACTTAATAAACCTAAATTTAAACCCTAAGAATGGGTAGAGCCATGACAACATGAACACACCGTCAACCAGGCTCAGTCTAAATTTGGCAGTGGAGGTAATGGTGGAGGTGGCAGTTATCGTAGTGGTTGTCGGGGATCTGGAGGTGCTGATGGATATGGAGGTGGTGGTCGGAGCAGTAGTCATTTTGGAGACGGGAGGTGCGACAGAGGGTACATCCGTAATGGTGGCGAAGGGAGAGATCAAGGATATAATGGTGGATCGCACTACTCGAGAGGACGCAGTGGTTTTGATGGGAACTGGAGAAACTAAAGAACGGCCGATCCGATCTGCATATGGAATTGTGTCTTTACACTAGAGATGGTTCTAGTTATCTAGGGTTTTTGATTTTCTCTATGCGTGCTCATTTTTTATCTATGTCATCGCTTGTGTCTTAGAAAACTTGGTGTGTTACTTGGTTGATGAAATCCAAAAGAAGAAATGTTGAATTTGAATTTGTTTCTATTAAAAACCAAAACCTAAACCATAAACTAAAACCTGAACCCTAAACCTAAAACCTCCCTAAACCCTAAAAAAAAAACTTCATAAAACCTAAACCCTAAACCCATCCTAAAACCTACAATCTTGAATCCCAAACCCTACTAACCTAAACCTCCCTAAACCCTCTAAACCCTAAACCTCCTCTAAACCACCTAAACTAAGTAAAATAAAATAAAGATAAAATAAAACCTAAACTAAACATAAACATAAACACCTAAACCTAAACTAAAAAACTAAAAATAATCCCAAAATAAAACCTAAAACTAAACCTAAAAGAAGATAAAAACTAAACTAAAAATGTAAAATAAAATAAAAATACTAAACTAAAATAAACCTAGCTAAACCTAAAAAAACTAAAATAATAAACCTAAACTAAAATAAATAAATATAAATTAAATAAACTAAACTAAATAAAATAAAATAAACTAAATAAAATAAAAACAAATAAACCTAAACCTACATTTTGTTAATTTTAAAAAATAAAAATTAAAGAAAATAAATTAAAAAACTAACCTAACTTAAAAACCCTAAACCTAAATACCCACCCTAAATTACCACAACCTAAACTCTAATTATCCTAACACTAAACCTAAACCCTAAACACTAAACCCTAAACCCTAAACCCCAAACCCTAAATCTAAACCTAAGTAACTAAATAAATTTAAAAAAACCTAAACCATAAAACCTAATAAACATAAACCTAAACCTAAACCCTAAGAATGTGCAGACCTTGACATCAGGAACATCGCCATCAACTAAGCTCAGTCTAGATCTGGCAGTGGAGGCGAAGGCAGAGGTAGCGATTATCGTAGTGGTGGTGGGGGATCTGAAGGCACTGGTGGATATGGAGGAGGTTGTTGGAGCAATGGTGGTTATGGAGGTGGGAGGAGTGATGGAGGTTACGTGTGGTGGTGGCGAGAGGAGAGATCGAGGATATGATGGTGGATCCACTTGAGAGGTCGGGGGGATTCTAATGGGAACTACAAGAAAATTCCAATCTTGCATATGGAACTATGTCTTTATAGTAGAGCGATTTTAGTTATCTAGGGTTTTGATTTTTCTCTATTGCTAATTTTTTATCTATGTCATTTTGTGTCTTAGAAAACTTGGTGTTTACTTGGTTGATGAAATCAAAAGAAGAAATGTTAAATCAATTTGTTCTCTATTAAAAAAATCAAAACCTAAACCAAACTAACTTGAACCCTAAACCTAAAACCTAAAAGCTAAACCCTAAACCCTAAATCCTAAACCTAAAATAAAAAATAAAAAAAAAATAAAACTTAACCCTAAACCTAACCCTAAACCCTAAAACCTACCTGAACCCTAAACCCTAAAACTTGAACTAAACTAAATAAAATAAAAATAAAATAAATAAATAAACATAAAATAAATAAAATAAAATAAAAACCTAAACTAAAACTAAAACCTAAAAATATATTAAAATAAGAAATAAAAATTAAACTAAAAAATAAACTAAATATAAAATAGAAAACCTAAAAAAAATAAAAGCTAAATGAAAAAAATCCGAACTATAATAAAATAAAATAAAAACTAACTAAAAATCTAAACTAAAAAAAATAAAGCTAAAATAAATAATAAATAAAACCTAAACCTTAAACTAAGAAAAACCTAAACTTAAACTAAAATAAACTAAAATTTATAAAACCTAAACCTAAGCGTATAAACTAAACTAAACCTAAACTAAATAAAATAAATTAATTAAAATAACCCTAAACTAAAAAAAAATAAAACCTAAAAATAAAAAAAAATAAAACCTAAAAATCTAAACCTAAAAAAACAAAATTAAAACCTAAACCTAAAAAATAAAAAATAAAACCTAAACCAAAATAAATATAAAATAAAACTAAACTAAAATAAACATAAACTAACATAAAACTAAAATAAACTAAATAAAAACCTAAAAATAAATAAATAAAACTAAAAGAATAAAGAGTAAAATAAATAAAATACTAAATAAAAATAAATATAAATAAAATAAATAAATAAAAATAAACTAAAACTAAAACCTAAATATCTGGTTTACATGATTTAAAATAAACTAAACTAACTTGGACCCTACCTCATACAAAAAATAAATAAATAAATGACACCCACCTTGACCTCCCACAACCCAAAATAGTCTGCAGGCCCAAACCACCAGACCCCATCCCAAAAGACCCATCCTAACCTAACCAAAATAAGATAAAATAATAAAATAAAATCTACTAGCCACAACTAACTCCCTACCCAGGCTGCTCCTACCTACCCTTATCTCCTAGAATGTGAGCCCTGGGCCCTACCCTAAACCCTGTACCTAAGTACTAAATACCTAAACCACTGGTTTGCTTAATTTGTTAAAAAAACCATAATTCCTAAACCCAACCCTGAGCCCTAAACCCACCAACACTAAACATACAACCACAAACCACAGACCTAAACCCTAAATCAAAATCTTAAACCCTAAACCTAACCCTAAACCAAACCCTAAAAGCGAGAACCCTAAAACCAAACCACTAAACCTAAACACCTAGCAAAATAAATTAAAAAATAAATTTAAACCTAAAACCTAATAAACTTAAACCTAAACACTAAGAATGGATAGAACCTTGATGGCAGAACATCATCATCAACTAGGCTTTTAGATCGGATGGTGAGGCGAAGGTGGAGGCAAATTATAGTGGTGGTGGGGATCGAGGTGTTGGTGGACATGGAGGTGGTGGTTAGAGTAGTGGTAATGGAGGAAGAGTGATGAAGGTTCTGGCAGTGGTGGGAGGGAGATCAGGATATGATGGTGGATCCAACTACTCGAGGCACTGGGTGGTTGATGGGAACTAGAGAAACTGATCATCTTATGGAATTGTGTCTTTATAGTAGAGATGATTTTAGTTATCTAAGTTTTTTGATTTGCTCTATGTGTGCTCATTCTTGATCTATGTTGTCACTTGTGTCTTACAAAACTTGGTGTGTTACTTGGTTGATGAAATCAAAAATTAGAAAAGTTGAATCTGAATTTATTCTCTATTAAAAAAAAATCAAAAACCATAAAACCTAAACTTAAACCTAAACCCTAAACCCTAAACCTAAAACCTAAACCCTAAAACTAACCTTAAACTCTAAACCCTAAACCTACAGCACTAAACCTACAACCCTAAACCCTAAACCAAAAAAAACCTAAACCATAAATCCTACTCCTAAACCTTAAACCCTAAACCAAAACCCAACCCCAAACCAAACCCTAAAAGCATAAACCTAAAACCTAAACCCTAAACCCTAAACCCCTTGCCTAAAGTAAACTAAAAATAAACCTAAACCCTAAAACCTAATAAACCTAAATTCTTAGTAAGCATGACATCGCTCAGTTGACTCGTCCTTAACTTTCTTTCATTCTTACCTAAAGATTCACTCTTTCTTTCATAGTCTAAAATTCAAGTGCTTTTCTAACTAGTTTAATTGATCCCCACCACATTTTGATTCGGTTGAATGATTTGGATTACTCATGTTTTCCTTCATTCTTATTTGGTTTTCAATTGTCAAATGAGGTTCTGAAATGGACTCCACTATCTGATATTAGGGAAGAATCCCCATTCATTCTAGTTTGGATTTCTCTCCGTAATATGCATATTTATTTTGATAATCATCATTTCCCTTTTGTTGTGGGTGCTATATTTGGTTGGCCGTTACAAATTAATCAAGCAATAGCTACAAAATCTCGACCTTCTATTCCTAGAATCCTTGCTGAATTGGACATTACCAAGAAACACCCGAAATCGATTTGGATCTAAAATTAGTTATATGCAAAAGTTGATTTTGAAAATTTCTATCTTTTGTTCTCATTGTAAAATCCATGGGCATGATAATTATGAATGTTTCATTCTACATGCTCACTAAAGAAAATTCTGTTAAAGAAACTATTGTTCCTAACCCTGGACCATTATTAAATATCAAAAGTTAATTTAAAAAAAAGGATTCATTGAATGTTCCTAATAAGGGTATTACCTCTTATTTCTTCTATGCAATTGAAGGTTTCTAATGTGAAAATAATAATTCTCTAAACTTTTGGATGATGATTTTTTCCTCTGAGTCGATCCACATCTTACCATTTGATTGAAAAATGAAGCTTTAATTGAAAATATTAATGAGGATATCAATGTTATGCATCATTTGAATTCAATGGAGATTATAGCTTTAATTTCTCATGATATTCAATTTTAAAAACTAGACTTTACTTTAGTTCAAAATGATTTAAATTCTCAAAAAGATTTGGTATTGTCTACTGTCGGGTATTGAAGAAGAAGGGTTGGATGTTCACACTTGCCTCTTAATAAATGTTTCAACTTTCTATACCTAATGCTCATTTGCCTTTAATAAATTCTAATGGCTTGGAAGAAGAGAACTCACTTCTATACACGAAACTTCCCCTAAATCTGTGACTAATGTTGCTAAATCCTTCTCGGATGATGATTATATGGGAAAAGGAAATGGTTTCCAAATGTATCATGCTAAAAGGAAAGAAAATGTTAAAAACTTCCCACCCAAATTATCGAAAAACACTAGATCTGCTATGACCTCCCTCTCCTCTCTTAATTAACCTTTTCTTAACCCTTTTTTTATTTCCTTATGTTTAATTTTCTTATTTGGAATGTTAGGATCGTACCCTCTCTATTTGTAACCTTATTAGAAACCTTTGTCATATTAATAATATTTCTTTACTTATTATTTTGGAGCATTTTATTCATGCAAACAAAATTAACCATGTTCTAGAATGATCGATTTCAATAAATTTTTCTCTGTTAGTAATAAATGTTGGTGTTTTGGAATAATTTTGTGGAGGTTTCTATTCTTGATGATTTTCAACAAGTTGTCAATGCTCAAATATCTTATGGTGACTATTGTTCTTTGGGCTCTTTTGTCATGCATCTTATAATAGATCTGGTAGAAATCTTCTTTTGGAAAATTTGATGAATTTTGCTACCTTTGTTAATAAATGTTGGTTTGTTGGTGGGATTTCAATACAATTTTATTCTCTTCTAAATGAAGTGGTGGTTACTCACCTAATATTCATTCCATGGAAGAATTTTTCAATATGATCCTTGATTGCAATTTGATTGATATTGGCTTTAATGGTTCAAATTTTACTTTAAAAACTAGACTTTGGCAAGGTTGGAGATTCTTTTAATACTCATTGGATTACTCAATGATTACTTTTTTGTGATCATTTAAGTAGAACCTTATTGGATCATGCTCCTCTTTTGGTTTCTATTAAAGATAACTCTAAAGATTAAAAATTTCTCTCATTTTAGATTTGAACATGTGGATTGACATATTGATTTCTTCAATGTTGTGGCTAACAATTGGAAAGCTCCCTTACATCGACAATTTGATTATGGGGATGATTTGGTTTAAGATTAAAAAAACAAACAAAATAGTTAGTGGAACAAGCATTATTTTAAAACCTTTTTGCTAATATCAAAAAAATGGAAAAATTGGTTTGTCATCTTGAAGTCTCTATGTCTTACTAAGATTAAGGACTTGGTGAGGCAAAAGATAAACTTGTTAATTTTAAATATGAAAGAGACTTATTGGCACCAAAACCTACTAGCAAACATATTATGGATGGTGACAAAATACTAGATATTTCCATGCTTTAGTTAATAAAAAGAGCTTTAAATAATATTAAATTAATGATGACAATGGAGAATGGATTATGGAGAATAATGTTATTAAGGATTAGAATTAATTATTTAGAAATATGCATAATAAGTGTTCTCTTATGAAGTTATTTCTAAATTGCACTTGATTCCTTCTATTATAACCAATAATGATAATGATTTCCTTACTTGTACTAATGAAGAGGAAATTTTAAAGTTCTTAATAGCATGAACATAGATTCTATTACTAGTGGAGGGTTTCACTACCAACTTTTTTCAAAAAATGGTCTATTATTAAAATGATTTGGTTGAGGCGTGGTTGATTTTTTAATGGTAATCCTTTTCCTAGATATTTTTCTACCACTTTTATTATTCATACCTAAGAAAGATAATCTGGACTATTAGTGATTTTAGACCTATTTGTCTTTGCACCTTCTTCAATAAGCTAATTTCCAAAATTCTAACCAACAGGCTCAATCCTTTACTTCATTGGATTATCTCTCTAAACCAAATTAGTTTTGTTTAGATATTACGATAATATTCTACTTGCTCACAATTAATTCATGATCTAGATTACTAGATGTGGCAACATTCTATTCAAATTAGATATTACCAAAGCTTTTGACAATATCTCTTGGGATTTCCTTATCCATATTCTAAATTTTTTTAGGTATTCTGATAAATTTATCTTTCTTATTAAAAAATGGAATTAATAATGCCTAGTTTTCTATTTTCTTAATGGGGATGCCTTGGGCTTCTTTCCATCTTTCCATGGCCAAAATTAAGGGGATCCTCTATCTCCTATGTTATTTATTATTGTTGTTGAGTACTTATCTAGGAGCATCAATGATTTATTCTAAAATAAATCTAGTATGTATTACAGAACTCTTGGTGGATCTCTAGTTTCTCATTTAAGCTTTATAGATGATTTCATTATTTTCTGCAATTCTTCTATTCATCATATGAAGAATCTCAAGATTTTTTTAAATAAATTTGTTAGAAAGTGGTCTATCTATCAATGATAACAAAGTTGTTTTATTACTTCTTCAAGCATCTCCAATAATAAAATTAATCAGATCCTACATATGACTAACTTTAAACATCAACACCTTCCTCTTTAGTACTTGGGTGCTTTTATTTTTAAAGGTCCAAAACAATCCCATCTTTTTTGGAGTTAATTCAAAAAATTTTAAATAAAATTTTTGTTTGGGAATTTCATTTACTTTCCTTTAGTGGCAGGCTCACTAATCTTAAAAGTGCTCTCAATTGATTGCCTCTTTATTTGATTCAAACTATTATCCCCACTAATGCTACTCTAATCAGAATTGATCGCTTTCTTAACAATTTTTTTTGGAGATCCAATAATTTTACTTAAATAATGTATTGGACTTCATGGCGTAAATTTTGTGGTCCCTTGGGTGAAAGTGGTCTGTTGCAAACCAATCTTAAGCTATTACTCTCTCTCTCTAGTGGAATTTTAGAAAGAATGATAGCCTTTGGGCTAATTTTATGATGAAAAAAATTGCCAAGGTAAACACCCTCTTATCTGTGCTTATAAAGTTGGTGACTCTCCGGTTTGGAAATGGCTTTGCTCCATTAAATGGGTTGTTGAACCCTTAATATCTTAGGGTATTCATTCAGGTTCTTTTTTCTTTTGGAAAGACAATTGGATTGGCAATGGCTCTATTGACACCCTTTTATCTACCCACTCTACTACAGCTATCAAAGTTAACTCTTTCTAACATAATGACACTTGGAACAAAAACAAAGTTGAGAATTATATCCTTATTTCTCTTTTAGATAACTTTAGAAATATCCTTTTTCTCTCTAACTGACCAAATTCTCTTTAAGCTTTCTTACAATGGTGATTTTGTTCTTGAGGTTTGGAATTTTATTAGAGATAAACAAATTTTCTCTAATGCTTTCATTAAACTTTGGAACAATATCATTCCCATTTCTTTTTTGATTTTAGCTTGAAGGATTTTGAATAACTTTATTCATGGACTCTTTGCTGGAATAAAGGGTTTTATTTTCCTTCAAAATGCCACTGTTACTTTCATATTGAAAATGTTAATCATGTTTTTTGTCAATGGTTCTATTTCTTCTAAATTATTGTTATGGTATGATGATTTATTTAATACCAATGACTTTCATGGCTCTCTTTCCATATATCAACTTCTTCAAGTCTGTATCCAAAAAATTGTGAAAGGTCATATCAAAGTTCTAGTTGCTATTACCCTTATCTTGTTCATCTAGATGGACAGAAATGATGCTAAATATCATGGTATTACTCTAAGCCATAAAAGGATCCAAGCTAGAACCAAGTAAAAAATTCATGCTCTATTTTATGCCAATATTGTTAGTTACATTCATTTTATAGGCTATAAATTTGTGGCTAAAATTGGGCATCATTACTTTGATGTTTACTATTATAAGAGAGCTATGATTAACCATTGGATCAAACCAAAAGAAAATTTGATTAAAGTGAATACTGATGGTTTTGTTGCTTCCAATAAATATGAATGTGGTGGTATTCTTAGGGATTCTAAAGGTACTATCATTTATTCTTTTGCCTATCCTCTCAAAGCCTATTCTATTATCTATGCTGAGCTTATGACAATCAATAAAGCTATTGAAAATTGTTTGAATAACGGTTTGCTCAACATCTGGATTGAAGTTGATGTGCTCTTGCTTCTTGACATGTTAAACTCTAATATAACAAGAAATGCTGATTTATTTTATCTTCTTATTCATACTAAAAATTATCTTTTTCAAGTTTGTTATAAAATTTCCCATATCCTTCTTGAACATAATGCTTTTGCAGATTTCTTGGCTACTTTTGGTGCCAACATAACTGATTTCACTTTATTTGATAATAAAAATTTGCCTAAACTTTTAAGGGGTTTGGTCAATCTGGATAACACTAGATTACCTAATCTCATATTATAATTTTCTTGGCTTGGTTTTTTTGAGTTGGTTTTTGATGAGTCATTACTTTTGGTTCCCCTTTGTTAAACCCTCTTTGGGTTGTGGACATTTGCTTATTTTCACTCTTGGGCTATGAGGTTTTTTATTTTGAGCTCTTGCTTTTGGGTTACTGGTGGATGCTACTAGTGGTTCTATTTTTCTACTGGGTTGTTTTGGTTTTTGGTCTAGTGGTTGTTGTTTCTGGTGGTGATTATTATTGTTGCTTGGTTATTTTTGGTGACCTTCATTTGGGTGGTGGGTTTGCCTGCTATTTTTTGTATGGGGTTTGCCATATCTCTAGGTTGGTTGCTTCCTTAATTGAGTTAGATCTTCTGCTACTATGGTGGTTGGTTGGGTGGCCTAGTTAATTTGGTTGGGTTGGTTTGGCTGGGTTATTGGTTAGCTAGTTTATCACTTGTTGTCGGCTGCTAGTGGTTTAATTTTGGATTGGATTTTACAAGGTGGAGGTTATTTGTTGAAATTATTTCTTCATTTTTTGTGGATTGGGTTTTGGTCAATTTTTCTTGGTTTGGGTTTGTTTCTTTAGTTGTTGTTTGCCTCTTCTTCTATAATGGTCTTCCTCTCTTGCTAGTGCTTTTATTTTTTGTTATCATTTTTGGTTGGCTAGTTAAAGGCTATTTAGTGGCTATTCTTTTTCTTTAAGATCTAGTGACTCGGTTTCATGTATTGGTGCCTAATTTGGTTGTGGTTATGATGCTTGCCCTCATTGATATTTCTCATAATTTTTGTCGTTGGCTTTGGTGTTGTTCCTATTATATTTCTACTGTTCTTGATGGATGGATTTTAGTTTGCTTACCTATCTTTTCTCATTTTTATTTTTGGCTAGCTATTAACCTTACCTGGATCAGTATGTTGGTTGGGTTTGGTGGATGCTGTTGTATGCTTCTACCCTTTTCGTGGTTGTCTTGGGTGGTTTTGGCATGATGGATGATGTTGGTCTTAACACATATTTGGATTTTTCTTTTTGTCGTTGGAGGCTTTGTTGACTAGTTGGGTTGGTTGGATGTTTTGGTTGGCCGGGTTGGTTAGATGAGTGGCTATTTTGGCCTTCCTTTCTTGCTCTATTAGTGACATGTTGGTTGGCCTACTCCTGCTATGGTTCTCCTCTCTTGGTTGCTGCTGCTTCCCTTTTTTTGGTTTGGGTGATAGCCTTGCTGCTTTTCGTATTTGCTTGTGGAGGACATGAGTTCTTATGTTTTTTTTTTCTTTTTGGGCTTTGTTTTTTTTGTTTGTGTTGTTAAGGTCATGAGGCTTGCTCCCATTGATGTTGTTGTTCCTCTTTGGTGGTGGCTTTGGTGGTGTTCCTACTGCTCTCTTGTCCTTGATGGTTGGTTGATTTTACCTTATTGAGCTTATTTGTTTTGGTGGCTTTGTGGTTGGCTATTATACTTTCTTGGGAGTTTGCTAGGATGATGGACTTGGGATGATGGGCTACAAGGTATCAATGATGGCCTAGATGTTTCCCTCTCTATCTTCTTTTGGCTAGTAGCATATGTAATTGTAACCCTTCTTAAGTTTGGATGCTTACATATATTTGCTCCTTGAGATGATTATAATTGAGCTTGAGCCTTTTCTTTACTTTGCCCTATTTCTTTGCTCATACTCTTTATGTTTGCTTAATTGTACTCACCCTTTCATTAGTATGTTGCAGATTTCTTTTATAGGTTGGGAGAATCTTGCAGGTGGATCTAGCTGGTATCAAAAGGACTTAGTGAATGTTGTTATTCACATGGATCATGGTTGTTGCTAATTTGGTTTTCTTTTGCTTTCATTGTTGTTTTTTCTTATATTATTGTAATAGTTAAGGGTTTATCTCTTTAGGACTTATTGTAGCTCTTTGAGCATTAGTTTAGAGATTTACCCCGTTAAAGACTTTTCTTTGTGGCAATAAAATTCCCTTAATTTTTAAAAAAAGAAGAACCTAAACCCAGAATGAAACCTCGATGCAGGAACATCCAATCAGCTCAATCTAGATATAACAATGCGGACGAAGGTGAAAGTGGCGATTATTGCAGTGGTGGTGGGGTATTCGGAGGTGCTGGTGGATATGGAGGTGGCGGTGAGTGGTGGTGGTTGTGGTGAGGAGCGGGGAGGTTCTGGCCGTTATAGTGGTGTGGAGAGAGATCACAGGATATGATGGCAAATGCACTACTCGAGAGGTCGGGGTGGTTCTGATGGAAACTGGAGAAACTTAAAATGACTGATCTGATCTGCTGCTTATATAACTGCGTCTTTACAGTAGAAGCAGTTCTAATTATCTATGGTTTTTGATTTGATCTATGCATGCTCATTTTTTATTTATGTCATCTCTTGTGTCTTAGAAAACTTGGTGTGTGTTACTTGGTTAATGAAATTGAAAAGAAATGTTGAATTTGAACTTGTTCTCTATTAAAAAAACCAAAAAAGTCCTAAACCCTCACTAAATAAACCCAAGCATTAAACCCTAAAAAAAACCTAAACCTAAACTAAATAAAATAAAATAAAACCTAAACTAAAATAAATTAAAAATAAAAAAAAAAAAACCTAAAACAAAAAACCTAAACTTAAAAAGAAAATAAAATAAAAAAAATAAAAACTAAAATAAAATAAATAAAACTAAACTAAACTAAAAAAAAATAAAAACATAAATAAAATAAAACTAAATCAAATAAAATAAAATAAAACTAAAATAAAATAAAATAAAACTAAATAAAAATAAACCTAAAAAATAAACCTAAAATAAAAATTAAATTAAATAAAAAAAATAAACTAAACTAAAAAAAACTAAATAAAAATAAAAAATAATAAACCTAAACTAAAATAAACAAAACTAAAATAAATAAAACCTAAAACTCTAAAATAAACTAAACTAAACCTAAACCCTAAATAAATTAAAACAAACTAAAAATAAATCTAAACCTAAACTAAAAAGTAAAACCTAAACTTTAAAAAATAAAATAAAAACCTAAACTTAAAAATAAAAATTTAAACCTAAACATTAAAAAAAAACTAAACAAAAAAACTAAAATATGAAAACCTAAACTAAAATTAAAAAACATAAAATAAATGAATTAAAATAAAATATAAACAAAATAAAAAATATATAAAATAAAATAAAAAAATAAAAATAAAAAAAAATAAAATAAACTAAATAAATAAAAAAATAAACTAAAATAAAAAATAAACTAAATAAACTAAACTATTTGGTTAATTTAAAAAAAAAAATTTAATTTTAAAAATTAAAATAAACCTGAACTAAACCTGAGCCACCCTAAACCCTAGGCTGTAAACTACCCTAGGCCCAAACCTAAAAGGCCTAAACTGGAGCCCTAGGCCCTAAGACATGACACAACTGAGCCCTGACCCCAGTGAGCTAAATCACAAATCCTAAAACCAAACTACTAAATAAAACAAAAGAAAATAAATAATAAAACTAAGAAAAACAAATAAAATAAAATAAGAAATGAAACTAAAAAACCTAAACCTAACTCTAAAACTAAACCTAAACTAATTAAATTAAAATAAAATAAAAAATAAAATAAAATAAAATAAAATAAAGTAAAAACTAAACTAAAAAAAAATAAAATATACTGGAATAGAAACCTAAATAAAATAAAACTAAATGTAAAATAAAATAAAATAAACTAAAATAAAATAAAATAAAACAAAAAATAAAAAAATAAATAAAATAAAACCTAAACCCTAAATTAAAAAAAAACTTGAACCTAAAATAAAAATAAAATAAAAAATAAAATAAATAAAACCTAATATAAAATAAACTAAACTAAAATAAATAAAATCCAAACCTAAACCTAAACCTAAACCCTAAACTAAACAGATTAAAAAAAAACTAAAAATAAACCTAAACCTAAACATCAAAAGATAACCTAAAAATAAACCTAAAATAAAAAAGCTAAAATAAAATAAATAAAAAAACCTAAAATAAATAAAACTAAAACACAAAAAAAAAATAAAATTAAACTAAAATAAACATAAAGTAAAACCTAAACCTAAAAAATAAACTAGATAAAATGCAAAACTAAAATAAATAAACCACAAAATAAATAAACTAAATTAAAAAAAAAATAAAAGAAACTAAATAAAAATAAAAATAAAATGGCTAAAATAAATAAAAATTAAACTAAATAAACCTAAACCTGCTAATTTTACTTAATTAAAAAGAGATCCTAAATCCCCACCTAAACCAAATCAGGCACCCTGACAAAACTAGCGCTACCCTGCCACCTGACCAGCCCTGGGCCTGAGCCCTAAAAGCTAGCCCTGAGCCCTGACATGACCCTGGGCCCTGGGCCCTAGGCCCTGACTTTAAACTGGGCCACAAGAATACAGGCCCCAATGACCAGGCTGACCTGAGGCCACACAAGACTGGACTGAGACCCTAGGCCTGACAGCACTGACCTGGCCCTCAGACCCTGAGCCTCAGTGGCCCAGGCCTGGACCTGGAGTCATACCTGACCCTGGGCCCTAGCCCTGGGCCACCAGGCCTAAACAGGCCCTGAGCCCTGACCCTGGGCCACTATAACTCCCTGGGCCCTCTTTACCCACCTGACCCTAAACCCTAGACCCCACAACTAACCAACCCCAGGCCCTACTAAACTTAAAGTAATTAAATAAATTAAAAAAACCTAGACCCTATAACCTAATAAACCTAAACCTTAAGAATGGGAAAAACCTTGACGGTAGAAAAATCAACATCAACCAAGCTCAATCTAGATGTGGCGGTGGAGGAGAAGGTGGAGGTGGTTATCGTGGTGGTAGGGGATCTGGAGGTGCCGGTGGATATGGAGGTGGGAGGAGCGATGGAGGTTACAACCATGGTGGTGGCTGAGGGAGAGATCTAAGATATGATGGTGGATCAAGCTA
This sequence comes from Cymbidium sinense, assembly GCA_021442155.1. Taxonomy (NCBI): domain Eukaryota; kingdom Viridiplantae; phylum Streptophyta; class Magnoliopsida; order Asparagales; family Orchidaceae; genus Cymbidium; species Cymbidium sinense. Next base: position 498,450 of record CM038214.1, on the reverse strand, counting down.
CTCGAGAGGCGGAGGTGGTTCTTCTAGAAACTGGAGAAACTTAAGAACGATAGATCCAATCTATTGCTTATGGAACTGTGCCTTTATAGTAGAGATGATTCTAATTATCTAAGGTTTTTGATTTGCTTTCAATTGCTCATTTTTTTATCTATATGTCACTTGTGTCTTTGATAACTTGGTGTGTTATGCTTGGTTTATGAAATTAAAAGAAGAAATGTTAAATCTCAGTTTGTTCTCTATTAAAAGACCAAGGGTGTATAAGCAAACTAAAACTTCCACAGACCAAAACCTAAAACTTAAAACCCTAAACCCCTAAATCATAAACACTAAACCCTAAATAAAACCATAAAACCTTAAACCCTAAATTAAACCCTAAACCCTAATCCCTAAACACTAAATCCTAAACCATAAACCATAAAACCTAAACCCTAAACCCAAACTAAACCCTAAACCCAAAACCTAAACACTAAAATAAACCTAAAACCCTAAACTAAAAAAACCTAAAAAACTAAAAAAATAAAGACCTAATAATAAAATAAATAAATAGGTCTAAATTTAAATAAAATAAAAAAAAAAAATAAAATAAAATAAAACCTATTCCTAAACCTAAAATAAAATAATAAAATAAAGAATAAACTAAATAAGATAAATAAAAACACTAAACTATATGAAAAAAGATAAAATAAAACTAAAAAAAACTAAATAAAATCCAAAACCTAAAAAATAATCCTAAAAATAAATAAAAAATAAATTATGAACCCTAAACTTTAAAAAAAAATAAACCTAAAATAAAAATATAATAAATAAAATAAAATAAACCTAAACCTAAACTAAAATAAACTAAACTAAAATAAAAATAACCAAAACTAAAAGCTAAAATAAACTAAACCTAAATACCTAAACTATAAAATAAAATAAACTCAAAATAAATTTGAACCTAAACTAAAATTAAAACCTAAATAAAAGTAAAATAAAAACCTAAAACCTATAAATAAAAAAATAAAATAAAAACCTAAACCTAAACATAAAAATAAAAAATAAAACTTAAACTTAAAAAATAAATTGAAAATAAAACTAAGATAAAAAAATAAGCATAAACTAAAGCCTAAACCTAAAAAAATAAACTAAAATAAAAGACCTAAACAAAAATAAATAAACCTAAAATAAATAAAGTAAATTAAATAAAAATAAAAAATAAACTAAAATAAAAATGAAAAATGAAGTAAACTAAATAAATAAGAAATAAACTAAATAAAACTAAACCAATAATTTTACTTAATTTAAAATACATATATAAAGAAAAATAAATAAAAAAACCCTAACCCTAAACCCTAAATATTAAAACTAACCCTAAACCCTAAACCTTACACCCTAAAAAACCATTAACCCTAAATGCTAAACCCTAAACTTAAACCATGAATTCATAATCCTTAAAACCCTAAACCTTAAACCCTAAACCCTAAAACCCTAAACCTCAACACTAAACCCCAAACCCTAAACCCAAATCTAACTAAATAAATTAAAAAATAAACCTAAACCCTAAATCCTAATAAACCTAATAAACCTAAACCATAAAATGGAAGAACCTTGATGATAGGGACATCACCATCAACTAGGCTCAATCTAGATCTAGTAGTGAGGCAAGGTGAAGGTAGTGGTTATCACAAAGATGGTGGGAATCTGGAGAGGATATGGAGGTGGTAAAGCAAAGGGTGGTTATGGAGGTGGGAGGACCAAGAAGGTTAAAATGGTGTGGTGGCGAGGAAAGATCGAGGATATAATGGTGGATCCCGCCACTGAGAGGAGGTGGTTCGATGGGAAGAGAAACCAAAGAAATTGATATATATGGAACTATGTCTTTACAATAAGATGATTTTAAATATGGTTTTGATTTGCTCTATGCGTGATCATTTTTTATCTATGTTGTTGCTTGTGTCTTAGGAAACTTGGTGTGTTACATGATTGATGAAATCAAAATGAAGAAATCTTGAATCTGAATTTGTTCTCTGCTAAAATAAAATCCAAAAGCCTAAAACTCAAAAATAAAACTTGAACCCTAAACCTAAACCCTAAACCATAAACCCTAAGCCCTAAACCCTAAACCCTAAAAATTAAAAAATTAAAAAAATAAAAAAACCTAACCCAATACCTTAATCCTTAAACCTTAAAACATACAACCCTAAACCCATAAACCTAAATAAAACCCTAAAAAAACTAAAACCTAAACCTAAACTAAATAAACCTAAAAATACAAAATAATAAAATAAAATAATAAAATAAAATAAAACCAAACTAAAACTAAACCTAAAACAAATTAAAATAACAAATAAAAACTAAACTAAAATAGAATAAATAAAAACCTAAATAAACTAAAAAATAAAATAAATAAAAAATAAAAAACTTAAATAAAATAAAAAATAAGAGAAAAATAAAAATAAATACAAAATAAAATAAAATAAAATAAAAACTAATTAAAAACCTAAACCTAAACATAAACCTAAACTTAAATAAAAAATAAAACCTAAACCTTAAACTAAAAAACAACCTAAACCTAAATTAAACTAAAATAAATAAAACCTAAGCCTAAACCTAACATAAACTAAACCAAACCCTAAACTAAATAAAATAAAATAAATTAAAAATAAACTTAAACCTAAACTAAAAAAAATAAAACCTAAAAATAAAATTAAAATAAAAACCAAAAATTTAAACCTAAAAAAAAAAAAAAAATGTAAACCTAAACCTAAAAATAAAAAAATTAAAATCTAAACCTAAAAAAAAATAAAAATAAACCAATAAAATAAACCTAAACCTAAACCTAAACATAAAATAAACTAAAAATAAATAAACCTAAAAAAATAAAAACTATAAAGCAAAAAAAAAATGAAAATAAAATTTAAAATAAAAAATAAATAAAAACCAAATAAACTAAAAAAAACCTAAAATACACTTAATTTAAAAATAAACCTAAATAAACTTAAACCCTAAACCCTAAAAAACTCTAAAACCCTTAACACTAACCTAAACCTAACCTAAACCCTAAACCTAACTAATCCTAAACCTTAATCCAATCAAAGCTCAAACCCTAAACCCTAAAATAAAAAAATAAATATAAAAACAAAAAAAAATAACCCAAACTCCAACCTTAAACCAAGATTAAACTCACTAATAATAATGAACCAATAAACTTAAATTAATCCATTAAAACCTAAACCCTAAATCAGATAAACCCTAAAAACCCTAAACACTAAAATAAATCAAAAGTAAACCAAATAAATTAATTACTAATTTACTTATTAAAAAAAATCCTAAACCCTAAACCCTAAAATTAATGCTAAACCCTAAACTTAAACCTAAACACTAAACCTAAACTAAACCCCTAAAACTTAAAACCCTAAACCTAAAAAACCTAAACCCTAAATTCTAAACCCTAAACCTAAACCTAAACCCTAAACAAACCTTATCCTAAACTAAACCCTAAATCCTAAACCCTAAACCTAAACTATAAACCCTAAACCCCAAAACCCAAAAACTTAAACCTAAACCTAAAGTAACTAAATAAATTAAAAATTAACCTAAAATACCTAATAAACCTAAACTAAACCTAAACCTAAACCCTAAGAATGCGTAACCTGACAACGGAACATCACTCCGCTCACAGATCTAACTGGATGCTAAGGTGGAGTCCCAATTATTGTAGTGGTGGTGGGGAATCAGAGGTTCTAGTGACATGATGTGGTGGGAGCAATGGTGGTAATGGAGGTAAGGAGCATGGAGGATCATGGTGGTGGAGAGATCATGGATAGACTGGATCCAACTACTCAAGAGGTCGGGGTGGTTTTGATGGGAATTAGAGAAACTAAAGAATGATCAATCTGATATGTTGCTTCTGGAATTATCTATTTATATTAGAGATGGTTCTAGTTATCTAAGGTTTTTGATTTTCTCTATGTGTGCTCATTCTTGATCTATGTTGTCACTTGTGTCTTACAAAACATGGTGTGTTACTTGATTGATGAAATCAAAAAGAAGAAATATTGAATCTCAATTTGTAAAAAAAAATACCAAAACCCTAAGCCCTAAACTTAAACCTAAACCCAACATAGAACCTAAACCCTAAATCAAGAAACCCTAAAACTAACCCTAAATTGTCAAACCTAAACCTACAACACTAAACCTACAACCCTAAATTTTAAACACTAAACCGTAAACCCTAAACTAAGAAAAACCCTAAACCTTAAATCCTACTCCCTAAACCCAAAACCCTAACCCTAAACACTAAAAGCTAAAAGCATAAACCCTAAAACCTAAACCCTAAACGCTTGCCCTAAAGTAAACTAAAAAATAAACCTAAACCCTAAAACCTAATAAAACTAAACCTAAACCTAAATTCCTAGTAAAAAATATCACCATAATTGACTACTCTTTTGTACAAAAGAAACTTGAATACTCATTTTGGATTTTTCCTCTATTTTACATTTTGATCACTACTTAACAGTTGGTGTGATTCTCACTAGATTATTTCTGGAATCGATGGTCATTGTCCACTTTCATATTCTACTTTGAGTGATCTTTGAGTCTTTATGATTCCATCTTTGAAAAGATGGATCTAATGGATAAAAGATCAACTACCTTTGGAACTTTGAAATCATTCAAAGACGTCACTAGTTAGATAGTTGTTCGGTGAGTCCCTGAACTTATTTTGACTTCTTTTTTCTTGTGGTTGTGCTTTGATCTCTATTATGGAAAAGCTTGCTAAGCCATTTGAATCTACTTTAGTTGGAAAGTTTACTTTTGTAGGGTAAATCTAGAAAACATTCACTTTTTATTTCATAGTCTAAAACTTTCGCTATTGGTTTAATCCCCACCACATTTTGATTGCAAAAATGATTTGGATTACTCATATTATTGCTCATCATTCTTATTTTGTTTTCAATTGCTAAATGAGGTTGCTAAAATGGACTCCACTATTTGATATTAGGGAAGAATCCCCAATCATTATGGTTTGAGCGAATATGCAAATTCATTTCATTAATCATCCCTTTAGCTTTTATTTTTCCATTGCAAATTGATCATATTGATGAAATCTTGACCTTCTATTCATTATTTTGGAGCCTTTATTCATGCAAACAAAATTAACCATGTTGATAGAATGATCAATTTCAAATAAATTTTTCTAATGTTAGTAATAAAACTTGGTGTTTTTGGAATAATTTTGTGGAGGTTTCTATTCTTGATGATTTCCAACAAGTTGTCAATGCTCAAATATCTTATGGTGACTATTTTGCATTGGGCTCTTTTGTATATGCATCTTGTAATATATCTGGTAGAAATCTTCTTTGGGAAAATTTAAGGAATTTGGCTCTTTTAATAAATGTTGGTTTGTTGGTGGGGATTTCAACACTATTTTATTCTCTTCTAAACGAAGTGGTGTTGCTCTCTTAATATTCATTCCATGGAAGAATTTTCAATATGATCCCTCATTGTAATTTGATTGATATTGGCTTTAAGGTTTCAAATTTTAGTTGGCAAAACTCTAGAATTTGGCAAAGGATGGACCAGATTCTTTTTAATACTCATTGAATTACTCAATGTCATATTACTTCTATCGATCATTTAAGCAGAACCTTATTGGATCATGCTCCTTTTTTAGTTTCTATTAAAGATAACTCTAAAAGATTAAAAAATTTCTCTCATTTTAGATTGGAGAACATGTGGATTCAACATATTGATTTCTTTAATGACATAGCTAACAATTGGAAAGCTCCCTTACATCCTAACAATTTGATTACAGGGATGATTGGTTTAAGCTTAAAAGACTTAAACAAAATTTGGGTTGGTGGAACAAGCATTATTTTACAAACCATTTTACTAATATCAAAAAATGGAAAAAATTGGTTTCTGATCTTGAAGTCTCTATTAAGTCTGATCTTACTAACATTAAGGACTTGAATGGGGTGAAAGATGAACTTATTAATTTTCAAAATTTGGAAGAGACTTATTGGCGCCAAAAACCTACTAGCAAACATTTTGTTGATGGTGATAGAAATACTAGATATTTCAATTCTTTAGTTAATAAAAAAAGAGCTTTAAATAATATTTAAAAAATTAATGATGACAATGGAGAATCGATTACAAAGAATAATGATATTAAGGATTTGACCATTAATTGCTTTAGAAATATACTTAATAAGAGTTGCTCTTATGAAGTTATCTCTAAATCGCACTTGATTCCTTCTATTATAACCAATAATGATAATGATTTGCTTACTATTGTACCTAATGAAGAGGAAATTTTTAAAGTTCTTAATAAGAACATAGATTCTATCTTCTGAGGGTTTCACTACTTAATTTTTTCAAAAATGTCGGTCTATTATTAAAAATGATTTGGAGGCAATGGTTGATTTTTCTAATGGTAATCCTTTTCCTAGATATTTTTCTAGTACTTTTATTATTCTCTACCTAAGAAAGATAATCCGACTATTGGAGTGATTTTAGACCTATTAGTCTTTGCACCTTCTTCAATAAGCTGATTTCCAAATTTCTAACCAATAAGCTCAGTCCTTTACTTCATAGGATTATCTCTCTAAACCAAATTGGTTTTATTAGAGATAGATCTATTTTTGATAATATTTTTCTTTCTCATCAATTAATTCATGATTTAGATGCTAAGACTAGAGGTGGCAACATTCTGTTCAAATTAGATATTACGAAAGCTTTTGATAATATATCTTGGGATTACCTTATCCATATTCTGAAATTATTTGGGTTTACTAATAAATTTATCTTTCTTCTTAAAAATTTTATTAATAATGCTTGGTTTTCTATTTTGCTTAATGGGGATGCCTTGGGCTTCTTTCCTTCTTCCCATGGCTAATGACAAAGGGATCCTCTATCTCCTGCATTATTTATTATTATTGAAGAGTACTTATCTAGGAGCATCAAAGATCTATTCTTAAACAATCCTAGTCTGTATTATAGAACTCTTGGTGGTCTTCTTGTTTCTCATTTAAGCTTTGTAGATGATTTCATTATTTTTTGCAATGCTTATATTCATCATATCAAGAATCTCAAGATTTTTTTAAATAAATTTGGTAGAGAAAGTGCCTATCTATCTATCAATGATAACAAAGTTTTTTTATTACTTCTTCAAGCATAATGATAAAATTAATCAAATTCTACATATTACTAACTTTAAACATCAACACCTTTCTCTTTAGTGCTTGGGTGCTCCTCTTTTTAAAGGTCTAAAATGATCCCATTTTTTGATGAGTTAATTCAAAAACGTTTAAATAAAATTTCTATTTGGGAATTTCATTTACTTTTCCTTTGGTGGCAAGCTCACTATTCTTAAAATTACTCTTAATTCAATGCCTCTTTATTTGATTCAAACTATTATCCCTAATGCTACTCTTATCGAATTGATCGCTTGTTTAATAAATATTTGGATCCAATTATTCTACTAAAAGAATGCATTGGACTTCCTAGTGTAAATTATGGTCCCTTGGGTGAAGGTGGTTGCAAACCAATTTGTGAAGCTATTATTGTCTTCTCTCATAAGCTCTAGTGGAATTTTAGAAAGAATGGTAGCCTTTGGTCTAATTTTATGAAAAAAATTACCAAGGTAAACACCCTCTTATTATGCTTATAAAGTTGGTGACTCTCCTTGGAAATGGCTTTACTCCATTAAATGGGTTGTTGAACCCTTAATATTTTGGGGTATTCATTCGTTCTTCTTCTTTGGAAAGACAATTGGATTGGCAATGGCTCTATTGACTCCTTATTTACCCACTCACTCTATCAAAGTTAACTCTTTCTAGCATAATAACACTTGGAACAGAAATAAACTAGAGAATTATATCCTTATTTCTCTTTTAGATAACTTTAGAAATATCCCTATTTTCCCTAACAAACCTGACCAAATTCTCTTTAAGATTTCTTACAATGGTGATTTTATTCTTAAAGAGGTTTGGAATTTAACTAGAGATAAGCAAAACTCCTCTATGAAAATTTTTTTGTCAATGGTGCTATTGCTTCAAAATTATGGTTATGATATGATGATTTATTTAATACTAACAACTTTCATGGCTCTCTTTCCATATATCAACTTTTTCAGGTCTTTTTCCAAAAAATTGTGAAAGGTCATATCAAAGTTCTATTTGTTATAACCCTTATCTGGTTCATCTAGACGGATAGAAATGATGCTAAATATCATGGTATTCCTATGATCCATAAAAGGATCCTGGCTAGAACCAAAGAAAAAACTCATGCTCTATTTTATGCCAATCTTGTTAGTAACATTCATTTTAGAGGCTATATATTTGGCTAAAAATTGGGTATCATTCTGTGATGTTGACTAAGAGAGCTATGATTATCCATTGGATCAAACCCAAAGAAAATTTGATTAAATTGAATATGATGGTTCGCTTTCTAAAAATTATGTATGGTGGTATTCTGGATTCTAAAGGTATTATTTGTGCTTTTGCCTATCCTCAAAGCCTATTCTATTCTATGCTGTTTATGACTATCAATAAAGCTATTGAAATTTTTTTAAATAAAGGTTTACTCAACATTTGGATTGAAGTTGATGCACTCTTTCTTCTCAACATGTTAAACTTTAATAGAATAGGAAATGATGATTTTTTTTATCTTCTAAATCATACTAAAAATCTTCTTTCTCAAGTTTTTTATAAAATTTTCCATATCCTTCGTGAAGGTAATGCTTGTGTTGATTTATTAGATACTTTAGGTGCCAACTTAACTATTTTCACTTTAGTTGACAATCAAAATTTTCCTAAACTTTTAAGTGGTTTGTCAACTGATAACATTGGATTACCTTATCTCAAATTATAATTTTTTGGTTTTTTTAGTTGGTTTTTTTGATGAGCCATTGCTTTTGGTTCCCCTTTGTTAAACCCTCTGGTTGTGGCCATTTGCTTATATTTTCACTCTTGAGCTTATGTGGTTTTATTTTTGAGCTTCCTTTGGTTTAATGGTTGCTACCTAGTGGTTCTATTTTTTTTATGTTGTGTTGGTTTTTCGATCCGGTGGTTGTTTTCTATATTATTGTGCTTAGTAATTTGGTGACCTTCATTTGGGTGTTGGATTTGCCTACTATTTTATGTATGGAGTTTGCCATATCTCTAGACTAGTTTCTTGAGTTGGATTTACGCTATTGTGGTTATCTGGCCTTGTGGTTGACTGGTTTTTTGTGGGTTGGCTATTTATCTTGTTGGTGGCTGATTAGAGGGGTTGTTGGTGGTCTAATTTTGGATTGGATTTGGCAAGGTGGAGGTTATTTGTTGACTATTATTTCTTCTTTTTTGTGGATTGGGTTTTGGTGGTTGGTTTTACTGGTTTAGGTTTATTTTTTTTGGTTGTTATTTTAGCCTCTTCCTGTAATGGTCTTCCTCTCTTGGTTGTAGCTACTTTTGTTTTTGTTGTTATTTTGGGTTGGTAGGTTGAATGTTGTTTAGTGGCTATTATTTTGCTTTGGGATCTAATGACTTAGTTTGGTGTATTGGTTCCTAACTTGGCTGTGGTTATGATGCTTGCACTCATTAATATTTCTCTTACTTTTGTTATTAGCTTTGGTGGTGTTCCTATTATATTGTTGTTACTCCTGATGAATGGAATTTAGTCTGTCATACTATTCATTACTCCATTTTATTTTTGGTTGGCTATTCACCTCACCTGGATCAAAAATTCTACTTCTTGGGTTAGGTTTGGTGAATGCTGTTGTTTGCTTCTACCCTTTTCCTGGTTGCCTTGGGTGGTTTTGGTATGATGGATGTTGTTGGTCTTTTCACTGATTTGGATTTTCTGCTACTGTGATGGTTGGTTGGGAGGATATGCTAGCTGGCTGGGTTGGTTAGCTATTTTGGCTAGCTGGGTTGGTTGGATAGGTGACTATTTTGGCCTTTCTTTCCTGCTCTATTAGTGACATGTCTTTGGCTCTCCACTATGGTTCTTCTCTCTCAGCTTCCCATTTTCTTGTTTGGGTGGTAGACTTGCTGCTTTTCCTGTTTGCTTATGGAGGACATGAGCTCTTGTGTTTTTTTCTTTTTGGTCTAGTTTTTTTTGGTTTGTGTTGTTAACTTCATGATGCTTGCTCTAGTTGATGTTGTTGTTCCTCTTTGGTGGTGGCTTTGGTGGTGTTCCTACATCCATCGTCCTCGATGGTTGGTTGATTTTGCCTTCTTATTTTGGTGGCTTTATGGTTGGCTACTATGTCTGCTACTTGGAAGGGTTTGCAGCTGTGCAGGATGATGGACTTGGGATGATGGGCTACAAGAGGTTTGCTGGGAATGATGGCCTAGATGTTTCCCTCTCTAACTTCTTTTGGCTGGTAGCACTATATGTAATCATAACCCTTCTTCAGAAGTTGGACGCTTACATATAGTGTAGCTTCTTGATGATTGCAACTAACCCTAAGCCTTTTCTTTACTTTGCTCCTTTTCTTTGCTCATACTCTTTATGCTTGCTTAATTGTAGTCATCCTTTCATTAGTATGTTGCAGATTTCTTTTATAGGTTGGGAGAATCTTGCAGATGAATCTTGATGGTATCAAAAGGACCAAGTGAATGTTGATATTGCACACATGGATCTATTATTGTTGCTGATTTCATTTTGCTTTTGCTTTTATTGTTGTTTAGTTTCTTATATTATTGTAATAGTTTGGGAGTTTATCTCTGTAGGACTGATTGTAGCTCTTTGAGCATTAGTTTAGAGATTTAGCCCCTTTAAAGACTTTGAACTTTCTCTGTGTGGCAATAAAATTCCCCTAATTTCCTTAAGTGAAGAAGAACCTAAACCCTAAGAATGGGCATAACCTTGATGGGGGAACATCACCACAACTAGTAATCTAACGCTTGGAGGGGAGAGGTAGTGATTATCGTGGTGGTGGGGATCCGAGGTACTGTGGATATGGAGATGGTGGGGCGGTGGTTATGGAGGCGAAGGAGCAATGAGGTTACAAACCGTATGATGAAGGGAGAGATTGAGGATATGATGGTGGATCCGCTACCAGAGGTCGTTGAAAAAAACTAGAGAAACTAAAAAATGGATAATCCGATGTGTTGCTTATGGAACTGTGTCTTTACAATAGAGACAGTTCTAGTTATCTAGGGTTTTTAACTTACTCTATGTATGCTCATTTTTTATTTATGTCATCGCTTATGTCTTAGAAAACTTGGTGTGTTACTTATTTGATGAAATCAAAAAGAAGAAATGTTGAATCTAAACTTGTTCTCTATTAAAAAAAACCAAAATCCTAAACCCTAAACTAAAACCCTCCCCCTAGACCTTAAACCTAAACCCTAAATCCTGAGCCCTAAAAAATAAAAAAATATATATAAAAAAAGCCCAAAGCCCTCAACTAACCATGAACCCTAAACTCAAAACCCTAAAAAGCTAAAAATCTAAACCTATACTAAATTAAATAAAATAAGAACCTAAACTAAACTAAAATAAAAAATAAAAAAGAAATAAAAACCTAAACTAAAACATAAACCTAAACTTTAAAAGAAAATAAAATAAAAAATTAAAATCTAAACTAAACTAACAAATAAAAACATAAATAAAATAAAAACTAAACTTAAAATAAAAATAAAATAAACCTAAAATAAAATCAAATAAAAGCTAAATAAAAACCCAAACCTAAAAAATAAACCTAAAAAGAAAAATGAAAAATAAATAAAAATGAAGCTAAACCCTAAACTTACAATAAACTAAACCTAAAATAAAAATGAAATTAACATAAACCTAAACTAAAATAAAAAAAACAAAAATAAATGAAACTTAAACCTACACCTAAAATAAACTAAACCTTATCCTAAACCTAAACCATAAATAAAATAAAATAAACTAAAAATAAACCTAAACCTAAACTAAAAAGTGAAACCTAAAAATTAACCTATAATAAAAACATAAAACCTAAACCTTAAAAAATAAAATAAATACTAAACCTAAACCTAAACTAAAAAATAATACTTAAACCTAAAAAATATAATAAAAATAAAACTAAACCAAAAAATAAACTTAAACCTAAACCTAAATCTAAAAAATAAACTAAAATAAAAAACTTAAATTAAAATAAATAAATAAAAAATAAATCAACTAATTTAAATAAAAATAAAAAATAAAATAAACTAAAATAAATAAAAAATAAGCTAAATAAACTAAATAAACCTAAACCTACCAGTTTACTTAATTTTAAAAAAAATTTAAAAAAAAAAACCTAACCCTAAACCCTAAACCCTAACCTACAACGCTACCCTAAACTCTAAACCTTAAAACCCTAAACCTTAATCCCTAAACCCTACACCCTAAACTCTAAACCCTAAACACTAAAGCCTAAAACCTAAAATCTACAACCTACAACCCTAAACCCTAAGCCTCAAACCGTAAACCCTAAATCCTAAACCCTAAAAACTCAAAAACCTAAACCTAAACTAAATAAAACCAAAAAATAAAATAAATAATAAAACTTAAACCTAAATAAAATAAAAGAATAAAATAAAATAAAAACCAAAACAAAAATCTAATCCTAAACCTAAACTGAAATTAAAACCTAAACTTAAACCTAAAAATAAAATGAAATAAAAAATAAAAATAAACTAAAATAAAATAAAACATAAAAATAAACTAAAATAATATAAATAAAAACCTAAACTAAACAAAAAAAATAAAATCAACCTTATAATAAAAAAATAAAATAGAATAAAAACTAAACGTAAAATATAATTGTCAAATGCGTTTGTTGAAGTGATCACCACTTTTTGACATTAAGGAAGAATCTCCTATTATCCCTGTGTGGTTATCTCTTCTTAATATGCACATTCATTTTCTTACCCATCATGTGCTTTTTGCTATTGGGAATTTATCTAATTGTCATTTGCAAATCAACCAAGAGACCATTGAGTGATCTCGTCCTTCTATTTCTCAAATCTTTCTGTAATTAGACATAACTAAAAAAATACCCTAAGGAAGTTTGGATTGGCTCTGAAAAATATGAGTATTCGCAAAAGGTTGAATTGGAGAACTTTCTTGTTTATGTTCCCACTATAAATTCACAGTCATGATAATTTGGAATATTTTATTCTGCATACCCACTTCAAAAAAAATGAAATCCTCCTAAAGAGAATGTTGTTCCTAGCCATAATTTGATCCCTATTTATGTTCAAAAATTGGCCTCTGATCCTAAGAATGGTATGAAGGCTATTATTGAGTTTGATTCCTTAGATATCGGGTTTAATATTATTGAACAAGTTTCACCCTACTTGATATGATTCAAGATTTTCAAAATAGGAAGGATGATTTACCTTTTTTCCTTCTTTGAATTTGAATATTTATAATACGAAGGATAATTAATTTTCAAAGTTATTGGAAGACGATTCTATTTCCTCTGATTCTATTCTTGCATCTATGCCAGCTTTGATTGTTGAAAACGGAGCTTTTAATGAAGATTTAAATGATGTTGAGCATGCTAAAAACATTTCTGATCTAGATTTAACTACCTGTGCTTTAAATGGTTCTAAATCATCATTACTCTCATCTCTAATCTTGATATTCATGTTAATCCTACTTGTCAACTTAATATGGATTTGGAAGAGGGTGAACTCCCCTCCAAACACTTAGAGAATTATCCTAAATTTGTGACCAATGTTACAAAATCTTACTCGGATGATAACTTTAGGGGAAAAGAAAATGGATTTCAAACTTATCATGCTAAAAATAAAAAAATGTGTTAAAAATTACTCTCCCAAATTGTCCAAAAATACTAGATTTGCTACGGCCTCTCACTCCTCTCTTAATTAACCTTTACTTATTTTAGTTATGTTCAACTTTCTTATTTGGAATGTTAGAGGGATCGGCACCCTCTCTAATCATAATTGTATTAGAAATCTTTATCGCATTCAATATATTTAATTACTTATTATTCTGGAGCCTCTTATCCATGCTAATAAAATTAATCATATCTAGAATAATGGATTTTTCTCTAATCTTAGTATTAAGATTTGGTGTTTTTGGGATAATTTTGAGGTTTCTATTATTGATGATTTTCAACAAGTTGTCAATGCTCAAATCTCTTATGGTGACTATTGTGTTTTGGGCTCTTTTGTTTATGAATCTTGTTATAGATCTGGTAGAAATCTTCTTTGCAATAATTTGAGAAATTTTACTACCTCGATCAACAAACCTGTGGGTGGTGATTTTGACACTACTTAATTCTCTTAGCAAAAGTGGTGGCTGCTCTAATATTTATTCCATGGAAGATTTCTCCAATATGATCCTTGATTGTAATTTGATTGATATTGGCTTTAAGGGTTCTAATTATACTTAGCAAAACTCTAGACTTTGGCAAAGGTTGAGGATTTTTTAATACTCATTAGGTTACTCAATGGCCTATTACTTCTATTGATCATTTAAGCATAACCTTGTCTGATCATGCTCCTCTCTAGTTTCTATTAAAGATAATTCTAATAGATTTCATAAATTTCTCTTTTAAGATTTCACATGTGGATTCAGCATATTGACTTTTTTTATGTTGTGGATAATAATTGGAAAGCCCCTTTACATCCTCATAATTTGATTATGGGGATGAGTAGACTTAGTTTAAACTTAAAAGACTTTAAAAAAATTTAGAAGCATTATTTTAAAACCTTTTGATAATATTAAGGATATCAAAAAATTGGTTTGTGATCTTGAAGTCTTTATTATGTCTGATCCTTCTAAGATTAAGGACTTGACTGAAGTGAAAGAAAAACTTGTTAACTTCCAAAATATGGAAGAGACTTACTTGTGCCCAAAAAGCTACTAGTACACATATTGCGGATGGTGATAGGAATATTAGTTTTTACCATGCTTTACTTTAAAAAAAAATAGCCTTAAATAATATTCTAAAAATTAAAGATGATAATGGTGTTTGGATTATGGAGAATAATGATATTATGGAATCAGCTATTAATAACTTTAGAAATATGCTTAGTAAGAGTTGCACTTATTTCTAAATCGCATTTGATTCTTTCTATTATTACTAATGATGATAATCATTTGCTTACCATCATGCCTACTGAAGATGAAAATGTTGCAAGTCCATAATAGCATGAATATAGATTATGTTGCTCGTCTGAGGGCTTCACTTCAAAATGTTGGTTTATCATTAAAATAATTTGATTGAGGTCGTGGTTGATTTTTTAATGGTAATCCTTTTCCTAGATATTTTTATGGTACTTCTATCATTCTCATACCTAGGAAAGATAATTCGAACTGCTGCAACAAATTTAGACCTATTCATCTTTGCATTTTCTTCAGTAAGTTGATTTCCAAAATTCTAACCAATAGGCTTAGTCCTTTAGTTAATAAAATTATCTCTCTAAACCAAATTGGTTTTACTAGAAGTAGATCTATTTCTAATAATATTTTACTGGCCTAAGAATTAATTCAAGATCTTGATGCCAAGACTAATGGCGGGAACATTCTTTTCAAATTAGATATTACCAAAGCCTTTGATAAAATTTCTTTCCATGTCCTAAATTTATTTGGATTTTCTAATAAATTTATTTTTCTTATTAAAAATAATTTTAATAATGCATGGTTTTCGATAATGCTTAATGGGGAAGCCTTGGGTTTCTTTCCCTCTTCCCAGGGCTTAAGATAAGGGGATCCTTTATCTCCTACTTTATTTATTATCACTGTTGAGTACTTATCTAAAGCATCAATGATTTATTCTTTAACAATCCTAGTATGTACTACAAAACTCTTGGTGGTCTTCCTGTTTTACATTTATGCAGATGATTTCAATATTTTTTGCAGAGGTACAATTCATCATATTAAGCATCTCAGGTATTTTCTAGGTAGATTTGGTAGAGAAAGTGGCCTTTCTATCAATGATAACAAAAGCCATTTTATTACTTCCTCTTGTATCTCCAATAATAAAATCAATCAAATCCTACATATCACTAATTTAAGCATCAAGACTTACCTCTAAAGTACTTGGGTGCTGCTCTCTTTAAAAGCTAGAAACGATCCCATCTCTTTAATGAGTTAATTCAAAACATTTAAAATTAAATTTACATTTAGGAATTCCATTTACTTTCCTTTGGTGGAAGGCTCACTATTCTTAAAAGCACTCTCAATTCATTGCCTCTTTATTTGATTCAAACTATTATCCCCACTAATGCTACTCTCACTAGAATTGATCGCTTTCTTAATAAATGTTTTTGGGGCTCCAATAACTCTACCAAAAGAATGCATTGGGCATCTTAGCATAAATGTTGTGGTCCTTTGGGTGAAGGTGCTCTAGGTTACAAACCTATTCATGAAGCTATCATTGCTTTCTCTCAAATGCTCTGGTGGAATTTTAGAAAGAATTATAGCCTTTGGGCTAATTTTATGATGGAAAAATATTGCCAAGGTAAACACCTTCTTATCTGTGCTTATAAAGTTGGTGACTCTCCAGTTTGGAAAAGTCTTTGCTCCATTAACTAAGTTCACTTTATTTGACAACCAAATGTTCCACAAACTATTAAGAGGCTTGGTTAATCTGGATAATACTGGATTGCCTTATCTTAGATTATAATTTTTTGGCTTGGTTTCTTTTGTGTTGGTTTTTGATGAGCTTTTGCTTTTGTTTGCCCTTAATTAAACTATCTTTGGGTTGTAATTATTTGCTTATTTTCACTCTTTGGTCGGAACTGGTTGTTACTTTTGACCTTTTACTTTTGTGCTGGCCTGGTGTTTGCTCCCTGGTGGTTATTGTCATTGCAGTCTAGGTTGATTTAGTTTTTTTGGCCTTGTGGCTACTATCTACCCATTGGTTTTTTACCATTTTTTCCTTCCTATTTTGATAACCTCATTGGGTTGTGGCTTTGTCTCTATTAGTTTTTTCTTGTTTGGGTTTTACCTCATTTCAGGGTTGGTTCCTCACTTACTTGTTTTGGATCTACTACTATGGTGGTTGAACGGGTGGTTTTGTTGGCTAGCTGGGTTGACTAGCAGTGTTGGCTGGTTAGGTTGGCTAGCCTATTTTGGCTATTTTTTCCTTTTCTATTGGTGACATATATGGGGGACTATTGGACATTTATCTTTTGCCTCATTTTCGAATTATGGAGGTTTTTGTTTGGCTGTTACTTTCTCTATCTTATTGACTAGGGATTGGTGGTCAATTTCACTGATTCTATTTTGTTTCTTTTGGTTTTGGTTTTGTCCTCCTTATTTTAGCCTTCCTCCTGTATTTTATTTGGTTTGGTTATTGTTGGCTTTTTGTGGTTATTTTCCTGGCTATCTTGGGTGATTTTGGCTTGATGGGTGCTATTGGTATTTACATTGACTTGGGTTTTCACTGTGGTTGGCTAGAAGGCTATGTTTTTTGGATTGGTTGGTTGTTTATTGTATGGTGTTTGTTTTTTTTCCTTTTCTTTTGATGGGGATCTTTCCTTTGTTGGTTATTAATGATGGCTATTCTAGTTTACCTTATGGATGTTTTACTTAGCTGCTTTTATGGGAGGACTTTTAGTGGTCCTTAGAATCTTGGTTCGCTGCTTTTCTCTTGGTTGGTTTTTTTTCTTCTTCTTCTTGGTCAAGTTACTGCAACCTTTTGCTGTGCTGGTTGAACCTTTGTTGATCCTTCTAAATTGGGATTTTTGGTTTCTAGTATTGCCTTTGGCTTCCTTTTTTGTGTGCTAGCCTTGGTTGTTGCCTTGTTCGTGTATCTGGTGGTGGTGGTGTTACCCAAGCTTGGCGAATGATCTTGCTATAACTTGCTAGCTTTATGTGATTGGCCTATTGTGGGTTTTAGTTGGTGGATGCTAAATTTATGGTTATTTTCTCTATTTTTTTGTGGTGATCGATCACTATGGATTGCTTGCCTTGGATGGCTATAGGTATTAGGTATCTGCTATGATGGCTTTGATGTTACTCACTCTTTTGGTAGCTTTACATATGACGTAACCTTTCTTATGAAGTTTGGATGCTCATATGTATTGTTGCCCATTGAGATGATCTTAACCGAGCATGAGCCTTTTCTTTCTACTCTCCTTTTGCTCTCTTTATCCTTATCCTTTTAGATATGACTTTTCCTTGGTAGTGTTTTTTTGAATTATTTCATAGGTTGGAACTCTGGTCATTTCTCAATCATCCCGTTGTTGCTATGGATTTGCTTATCTTGTTTTCTCAAAACAATCACAACCGCATCAATCAACCTTTTTTGTTTTCATGTTTTGTTTTGTTTTACTCGTGGCTTGTTCTCATCCTTTTAGTTGCTATTTTTCTCTTTTATTTTCTTTTCTTCTAATGTACTTAGATGGGGTTTCTAACTCTTTAGGTTTTTTGTAGCTGTATCAATGGTAGAATTTTAAGCTTTATCACTTTTAAGGAGATTATATCTTTTCTTTTTATGGTACTAAAATTCTAACCTTTTTTCAAAAAAAAACCCTAAACCATAAACCCAAAATCGTAACCCTAAACCATAAATAATAAACCTAAACCTAAATTCTAAAGTATAAACCTTAAACCTAAAACCTTAAACAAACATTTAACCCTAAACTAAACCTAAATAACCCCAATCATGTAAACTAACATAAACTAAAAGCAAACCCTACCTAACTCCTAAATATTTAAACCTAAATTAAACCCCTAAATCAACTACCTAAACTATAAATAATAAACTAAACCTTAAACTCTAAAATAAAACTAATCCTCCTAACCTTAACCCTAAACCTAAAATATAAACTATAAACCTCCTAAAACCTCTAAATTTAAAATACTAAACCTAACCTTTAAACCTAAATTAATTAAATCCCTAAATTAAACCTAAAACCTAAAATAATAAATTAAATAATATAAAATAAAAATAAAAAATCTAAACCTAAATAAATAAAATAAAATAACCTAAATAAAATAATAAAAAAACATAAATAAACCTAAAATAAAAATAAAAAAATAAAACTAACTAAAATAAAATAAATATAAACTAAAAAAACCTAAATAAAATAAAATAAACCCAAAAAAATAAAAAAACTAACAAAATAAAAAAATTAACAAAAATAAAATTAAAAAACTAAAATAAAAATAAATAAAAAAAATAAAATAAAAAATAAATAAAATAAACCTAAAATAAATAAAAAATAAAAATATTAAAAAAAAACTAAATAAAAAAATTAAAAATAAATAAATAAAATAAATAAAATAAAATAAATATAAAAAAAAAAAAAAATAAATAAAACCTAAAATAAAACTAAATAAATAAACCTAAAAAAAATAAAATAAACTTAAACCAAAACTAAAAAACCTAAAAAAACTAATAAAATAAAAAATAAAATAAACCAAAATAAAATAAAAAAAACCTAAACTACCTAAAAAAAATAATAAAAAAAAATAAATAAAATAAATAAAACCAAAATAAAAATAAAATAAACCTAAATAAAATAAAAACTAAAAAAAAATAAAATAAAATAAAAAAAAAATAAAAAACCTAAATAAATAAAAAATAAAAAATAAAACTAAATAAAATAAAATAAAAACCTAAATAAAAAAAAAACAATAAATAAACCTAAACCTAAAATAAAATAAAATAAATAAAACTAAACCTAAATAAAATAAAAAAATAAATAAAAAAAAAAAAATAAAAAAATACTAAGAAATAAAGCGTTAAATAAATCTACAATAAAAACCTAAAACAAAAAAATAAAATAAAAACATAAACCTAAACCAAAAATTAAAAAAATAAATCTAAATTTTAAAAAAAACTAAACTAAAAAAATAAACCAAAACCTAAAAATAAACTAAAATAAAAAAGCTATACTAAAATAAGTAAATCTAAAATTAATAAACTAAACTAATAAAAATTATCGTAAATAAAAATAAAAAATAAGATAAACTAAAATAAATACAAAATAATCTAAATAAAGTAAATAAATCTAAACCTACTAGTTCACTTAATTTAAATAAAAATAAAAATATAAAAAACTAAATAACAAAAATTAAAAAACCCTAAACCCTAAACCCTAAACCCTAACCCCTAAAACCCTAAACCCTAAACCCTAAAACTTACAACCCTAAACCCCAAACCTTAAACCGTAAACCCTAAACCCTAAACACTAAACCATAAAACCTAAAAACCTAAAAACCTAAACATAAACTAAATAAAACCTAAAAATAAAATAAATAAAAAACCTAAACCTAAATAAAATAAAATAAAAATAAAAACCTAAACTAAAACATAAACCTAAACCTAAAGTTAAAAATTTAAAAATAAAAACTAAACTAAATAAAATAAATAAATACTTAAACTAAACTAAAAAAATAAAATAAAATAACAACTAAATAAAAACCTAAACTTAAAAAATAAATCTAAATATAAAACCTAAAAATAAATACAAAATAAAACCTAAACCCTAAACCAAAAAAAAAATATAAACCTAAAATAGACAAAATAAAATAAACATAAACCTAAACTAAAATAAATAAAACTTAAACCCAAAACCCAAAACACTAAACCCTAAACCCTAAACCCTAAAAGCCTAAACCCTAAGCATCAAACCCTAACCCTAAAACCTACAACCCTAAACCCTAAACCCTAAAGCCCTAACCCTAAACCCTAAACCTTAAAAATTTAAAAACCTAAGCCTAAAATAAATAAAACATAAAAACATAAATAATAAATAAACCTAACATAAATAAAATAAAAAATAAAAAATAAATAAAAACCTAAACTAAAACTTAAAGCTAAACCTAAACTTAAACCTAAACCTCAATATAAAAACAAAATAAAATAAAAAACAAAGATTAAAATAAAATAAAATAAATAAAAACATTAGCTAAACTAAAAAATAAAAGAAACCTAAAAATAAAAAACCTAAATAAAATAAAACCTAACCGTAAAATAAAAATAAATTAAACATAAAATAAAATAAAATAAAAACTATATAAAAGCTTGCCTAAAAAATAAACCTAAAATAATAAATAAAAAATAAAACCTAAACCTAAAATAGATAAAATAAAATAAACTAAGCCTATACTAAAATAAACTAAACTAAAATAAATAAAACCTAAACATAAACCTAAAATAAACTAAACCTAAATCCTAAGTTAAATAAAATAAAATAAACTAAAATAAACCTATACCTAAACTAAAAGTAAAACCTAAAAATAAACCTAAAACCTAAACTTAAAAGAAGATAAAAATCTAAACCTAAAGCTAAAAATAAAAAATAAAACCTAAACCTAAAAAAAAAAAAAACTAAACTAAATAATAAACATAAACCTAAACCTAAACCAAAAAGTAAACTAAAATAAAAAGAACTAAATTTAAAAGAATAAACTAAACTTAATAAAAATATTAAATAAAATAAACTAAAATGAATAAAAAAATAAACTAAATAAATTAAATAAACCTAAACCTACCGGTTTACTTAATTTTAAAAAAACCCTAAATCCTAAACCTACAACCCTAAATCATAAAAATCCCTAAACCCTAAACCCTAAACATTAAACCCTAAACCCTAGCCCTAAACCATAACCCTAAACCATAAACCCTAAATAAAATAAACCTAAAATAAAATAGGCAATTTTTTTAAAATGGGTACCGTTAAAATACGAATTAGCAAATTGAGTATCAATAAAAAAAAATTTAAGAATAGATACATCCAATTAGTGTGGCCACCACGCCGCTCGTTCGACGGCGTGGTGGTTAATGCTAAAGAGTGGCGGCCGCTTCATTTTCAGATATCGGCCGCCCAAGTGGGCGAGAGCTGGAACCGCCTACTCACTAATTGGCCCCACACATTTTAGGGTCGATCGGCCCCGACGCTACCCTCGTTTTCCTCGATTCCTTCCCCGCTTTCCTCCGCTCATAGAACGCTGACCGAACTCACCACGGTCCTCCCCCTCTTGGAACTTCCGTCACAGATCTAACCGCATTGATCTTGTCAGGTATTCTATAGAAACTTTTATTTTTTCCGATTCGCCGACGCTTAACTACTTTCCTCTCTCATTTACCAGCCGTTGGAAGTCAACTTTAGCTTTTGGCGATGATTCTTGCAGCTCCATTTTAGTTGAGAAAAATTCCCTTTGGCGGATTCTACATTTTTTTAGTGCAAGATGAATAGAGAATTTGTTTCCCTGATACTTTTTTATGGCGGCGAACTGAGTATCGAGCAATTCGCCTAAGTTATGTGGGAGGTCAAAATCCAATTAAGGTTCACAAGACCCACTGCATTGAAGCAACGAATTATGAGAAGCTTGCACATCGATCCAAAGCCACTCTAACAGTCGTTATCCGTGGGTAGCGAATTTATAGCGTCATATCCGACGATGACGCGCGGTTACACTTGAAGCTTCCCGCCGATGTTGGTGTTGTATGTCGTGGAAGATGTTAATATTGCATCCACATCACCGATCCGTAGTAAGGTCAATAGATATACCGCTAACACATACGGATTTCATCGCACAAGAACATCCGGATACAACGCATCGAGTTTATTCCCAGGTAGTTTATCGTCATAATTTATCTGATTAAACTTGTAATAATTAATATGATAATTAGTTGCTAAACTTATAAGTTATCTGACAGTGATGATCATGTCTACCGTTCGGATGAACCGTATGTGCCCGAGTGCCGCTTGGAGAGATGAGTATCTATGAGTAGTGGATCAAGTAGTGAGTCCGAAAGGTGGTATTAGTGATGATGACTGGGTTAGAAGCCACTGCATTTGGTAATATAGACAACCATACTCGAGAAATCACTCACCAATGTTGACGTGAGAGTCAAATGTTGTCCACAAACGAGTATGTCCGATGTGTAAAACTACGAGGCGGGGACAACAATGTTTACTTTGATGACGAAAACGCCTAAATGATGAAATTGAAATTCCAAATGACATTGCTCAAGGTATTTTTTGCAAGTAAACGGAGTTTGCAATTTGCTATTGTCGGGTGGTCCATAGTAAATAATGTACAATTCAGAACAGTTACCTCTAAGAACTACACGGTTGTATGTGCGAAGATAGTCCTACAAGGCCTCAGAATTACGCTTACAGTAGCATCGCCAGACCATTAGGGGTGCTTGGAGAATATCAAAAGTTGGTGAAAATCATAGATGTGTCAATGCAAGTTCATCCTCATCGCAGGTAGTTCAAGTTTCATAGCATACTACATCAAACCTGTGATCAGGCACCAGATTGATTTGAAACCTAGAGAGATTATAGGTAGGATGGAGTCAAAATTTAATGTTAAAGTTTCATATATGAAAGCATGGGATGCAAGGCAATAAAAAAGTAATATTCGGTCGGAAGAGTCCTAGGACTCTCGCCTTTATATGCAATCGCTTTCTACTACTTTACTGCATACTACGTAATTCAATCTACCAAGACGCAATGTTTTCGAGACTTTTGGGCTTTCGGACCTTCAATACTGGGATGGAGTTGCTGCAGACCTGTTTTAAGCTTAGACGGTACATTTCTGTTGGGCAAGTATCGTGGCACATTATTAACTGCCGTAGGCATCGACGGCAATAATGGGTTGTTTCCTTTAGCTTTTGCTGTTGTGGAATCAGAAAATGTTGATTCGTGGTTGTGGTTTTTGTTGTGCTTGCATGATATGTTACCCGTAGTGTCTAGTAGACGTGATTTATGCATAATATCTGATAAACATGCTGGTCTCTTGCGTGGATGCAAAGAGATTTTTCCTTGGGCAGCGCATAGGCATTGTTTGCGTCATTTGCGTGAGAATTTTAAAAAAGTCATACGCAGACTGGGAATTGCTGATGTTGAGTTTGTATGCCAAAAGATGTACATGACAGGTAACACTGATGATATTCGCCAATTCAACATTATAGAACATTAAAAATGTGAAAGAAGAAGCAATTGAGCAGAGCGTGACCCCAGAAATGGTCATCAGTGGGTGACCGATGGTTATGGGTAATCACGATCAATGAAGCTTTTTCATGAAACGATTTTACCAAGTAATCAACCTATTTATACCCAGGTTCTCCACACTACCAGACCAATCGAATATAAACCCACATGATGCGGGTTTTGACAGTCCACCGATCATTCGAGTTGATTTACTAGATAATGGCTGTGTTTGTAATTGTGGCGTAACAATCATATATCATTGTCCATGCCCACATGTCATTATCGCATTGGGATTTCGGTTAAACCATCTCACGCGTGTCACAAGATATTACACTCTGCACAGATAAGTCGACATACATAAATGAATTTCATACTCTACCGATCGCTCGATTGGCCATCTTTCTGAAGAGGATGGATTAGTCACGCAGCTAACTGTAAGGTCGGCCGACCACGAATAGATTCAGAAACACAATAGATGACAATGTAGGTTCAAGTAGCAGAACTTGTAGCATATGCAAAACATCTGGTCACTACAGGTCATCTTGCCCCTATAACATTGACTCGATATTTTCAATAGGACAATGCTTATTTTTCTCTTCGTGTTCGATCTATCTACTAAGATTTTTGATGATACTAATATATTTGAGATTCTTTGCTGACAGGTACGATGGTAGAGGGCCATCGCCCGCATGCTAGACGCGACATAGGGTAGTATGCAGAGGAATGCGTCACATGGTGTAGGCTTAGACGTGTCTACTACATTTTATTTTTCTATTTTGATTACCAACTTCAGAGTCATGTACTACCTAACTTTGATTATGGCATAATGAACTTTTGTTTCTTGTCCATTTGTGAAATGAATTGGTTTATTAGTGTATGTTTACGTGCTCAAATTGGGAAGTAAATGTGCCAACTCTAGAAGGAATATGCTTGCAAGGCTTCTAAAATGTAGTATGAAAAGAATTTGATATCTTACAAAATACTAACTATTTTTAGTCTTATAGATAAATTGTTTGAAGGAACTTAAAAGAGATGATGTTTGAGCAATACTTAAATCAGATTCCAAATGGTCTAACTCTTAAGCACAAATGCACCTCTGTACATTGGTTTTAAGTATACATATCATTTAGCTATACTACTTGGAAATACTTATTTAGATTGTAAATACTACTTGGAAATACTTATTTAGATTGTAAATACTACTTGGAAATACTTATTTAGATATAGTAATGTTACATTGTAAACACTACTTGAAAATACTTATTTAGATATAATAATGTAACTTAAGAATTAATTATATTTATTAGTTAATCTTTGGGAGTGAATGTTTTCCAGTCAGCAGCAATCTTATTTTGGGACAATGAATGGCGTGGCTTTAGATATAAGCCGTCAAGATAATTACGCTTACGCTGCAGAAAACATTAAATTGTACTCATAAAATTGCTTAGCTTACTAAAAGATTTGAACAACATTGAAGGAGACCACAACATATAGCAGCTATGTGATTCAGAAGTGCCTCAAATAATCAAAAAAACATGAAGTCTATAAGGAAATAACATTTTTCTCATATTTCTATTTCCTCATATTTTCTATGCTAACTCAAATATTTGTTGATTGTGGTTTGAGTACAATCTTTTCCACAAAGATTTGGGAGCAAAAGAATGGATTTATCTGGTTTATAAAACTGAATATTTTCTTCATATGTACATGAAGGCTCTTCGATAAAGCTCAAGATGTTTCTTGTAGCTCCACCGATGGGACATGCAAGCTTCAAAACTTGAAAACATATACAACTGAAGATAAACACTCCATTCATCATCTGCTTTTCTATACATTTATGAAAACCTTTGCTAAAAAACATGCCATGAAACCTTAAGTACATTCCACTGCTATGTACATAAAAAAAAAATTAGAAAAACAACTAATAAAATTTCATTATCAAGGTTAACATGTACATGACTCAGTTTTGTAATAAAGTAAGAAAAATGTAGTACATTAATCGCCCTAAGTCACCCCGTGAGACAACCGCCTTCCTCCTGTTCAGAAAGAATAGCACCACCCTGTGTGTGTACCGGTCAGCGCGAGATGGACGATCACGCAGTGATGTCAATTCTAGTGCAACATCCTCGACGCGGCAACATATCATCCTGCGGGAATATAGGTGGCCGCGAGTCATATGACGGCCGAGTGTAGGTCCGGATCGCGGTAGAAGGACCTGACCGTAGAAGGAACGGATCGCATAGAAGGACGATTACCGGTAGATGGACCGGCGCCATATATCGGCGACACCGTAGCACCAATCACATATCACCTATATGTACACGCTGATCAAGGTCTCTGCATATCATCTCGTACCTATCGACACATCGCTGTAAGTGGTGATCATCGACAGCACCGAAGTATGGCTGAAATATGTCCCGAGTTGCCACGATATGGTCCGCCTACACAAAAAATAGAATGTAAAATTATCACTTACAAAAATATTGAATATTTACTTATATCATAACTTACATAGAGACGCTTTTTCCTAGTAGTAAGTGGTCGGAGGATCTGGGGCGGTAAGTACAAAGATGCCCATGATCCAACCGCATGTACGACGATAGCCTTCCCGTCAAGCCTCATCTAGCCCTCGACGAGGCAATCCTCCGCTCTCCCAAGAAGCAATGTGTGACGGTCAACCCGCAGACGCTACTCTCGACCATCACCCTTTTGAAACTAGGTCAAGGGGCTACATCTACTGGGACTTAGGCCGAATCGGCAAAGACTCTCTGTAAATACCACTCAACCCTCTTCCAAATGATAGAGGGACTCGCTAACCATATGTCGATAGAGCATATATCGAGATGTGCTCGATCTCACCGACGGCTCCCAGATCACCTACACATATGATAAAATTATGTTAAAACATAATCTACATTACAATTATTTAGACTAAAGTGTTAACTGCAGATCCAACCTGTGTGTCCCGCAAGCCATCTAGCTCATTTCTGTACACTGCAATATTCGCTAATGGTCTTAACATACTTCATTCCACGCACGTAAAAATAGTTTAAGCATATATATAAGATGCATAATTTGAAAGTGTAGTTAACAACACATACCTCAAACCAACGCTGAGACCAGCAAGCTCTGCAGGATATGGCACATGTAAAGTTGGCCTACCCACATGAATATGCTCCCAAGCCCAAATCAAGTGTGTAACATATGTTGGCCCTGCTGGGTCTAATCGACTCATGCAGCTCCCTATATAGATGAGCCAAGACCTTCCACCTATGACATCATGCTAAAAGCATCCAGATCCTCCAGGAGTGGTAAATACTGTAGGTGGACCTCAACCGTAAGTATCGCGCAAGAAGCAATCGAAATAAAATATAAGCCCGCACATGTTCAAGAACTCCTCGCGTGATGTCCATATGACTCAGAAAGTCCACCTAAGCCACCTCGCATGCATGTTCATGCATGTGGCCCATCTCAATGTCGACCGATATGCGACCGGATCGGATCATGGTACATCACGCCCTGTAATGGGTGTCGCCCTAACAAATCATCGCAAAGAATCGCCAAGTATCCCATCTCTTTCTCCTCACAATCACAACTATGATAGGTGGTCCATCAATCAGTCGTAATCATCGCCACGTCCTGGAGCATCACAGTCATCTCACCTACAGCGAGGTGGAAGGTATTGGTCTGTGGAGACCATCTCTCAACCAAGGCGGTAAGCAACTGATGATCCAGTCGGATGAAGCGTAGCTGACTCACACAGTGCAGGCCCACCTGATCTAGCGCCTCCATGAATCTCGTGCATGTAATGGGCCACTCCTTCAGCATAAGCAAGTGTGATGCGGCCTCAAGTACGGTGCTCTAAAAAAAAAAAACTAAGTACCTGTCCGAAATAAAAGGTAAGCAGGCGTAACACATTCTGCAAAAAACAAATTCACTTACAGTATCAGGGTGAGCGGCTCGATGCCGCCCACGTAGGGAGGCAATACTAGGATGAACCTCAGAAGGTGCCTGCTCCAATGGTGGGCTGGCCTCCCTAACGGGCCTACGTCACCGACGTCTAGCTGGCGGGTGGTGCTCCTCTGCCATCGTATCTGTCAGAAAAGTAGAAGATTATGGTTTACAATTAGCGCTACATACTGCAAATTATGAGAAATAACGGATCAGCAGCTACAAAAGTGGGAAATAAATCTTAAGATAAACCTTACATTCTTATCACATTTAATGAGTGGGAAATCCACATAGACAAATGCTTTTTTGAAGAATAATTTGGCTACATGAGAAGCATCAACAATCTTATAAATTCAAAATAACTTATTAATAAAATGAACTACTTATTTAAAAAAGGATTACTACATATTTACTCTTAAAACTCACATGCACATAAACACAATCTCAATCC
Organism: Cymbidium sinense; assembly: GCA_021442155.1. Classification (NCBI taxonomy): domain Eukaryota; kingdom Viridiplantae; phylum Streptophyta; class Magnoliopsida; order Asparagales; family Orchidaceae; genus Cymbidium; species Cymbidium sinense. The sequence continues at coordinate 470,193 of CM038214.1, read as the reverse complement.
TCATGACACATACAAGAAGAGTATTGAGATTGTGAAAATAGATGACCCTCACTGCACAATTTTGGTAGTGTTTCACTATCTCCTTGAGGGCTCTCCTCAATATTGACCCCACCCCAATATTGTTTAGATCCAAGATTCTACAATCCAAATTCAGAACAATGAAATTTAAGTTTAACGAAACCCGATCAAACAGACCGATAAATTTCAATACTTTCAATGGAAAGTAAAGTAGGTGAGTTCTATTCGATAATCTGAAGTCGAAGGTTCAAATAATCGTATGAGCCAACTTTGTGATCTTAAATCAAAATATGTATATAAAAAAAGTAGGATAGGTTGGTTCATTCGTGGTTTTGGAACATAATTCAAATTATTTGGTTTTGAGAATTGACATAACGAGCGTGGCCAATCCCTTAAACCAAACAAATATTTCATGCACTCTTAAATAAAAAATAAATTATGACCTTATTAACGATATAGCTCCAACAACTCATGCTAGTGCATACATGGATTTACCTTTTAAGCGCCATTATCGGTTTGGCCAATCCAATGAACCAAACAAGTAAATACACATGCCTAATCAAATGATGTACCAATAATAGGGATTCATCCTAAAAAAAATAGAGAAGTCAACAAATGAGAAACACCAAATAGACCACTTAACCCAATTGCTAAATATTTAGAGAAACATAATTTCAAGACTACTATTCACTCTCAACTAAACATTAATAATCATACTAAAATGATAGGATCTTCATTATGAAATTTTAGATGTAGAGCCACCTATACTATTTTGTGAGAATATAGAAGAAGAATGAGAGTAAGTTATTTAGAAGGATCTAAGGCAATATGCATTATAGCACAATTCATTCAATAAACTACAAATATAATAAGAATTAAAAACTAACAAATGTTATAGGTTGCTTGAACAAAATATGCACACAACATAAAATGAAGATGAATTTCAGAATAACCAATACGTAAAGTAATTTAGCTTCTTTAAATACTAAAATCATTGATATTTAGTGACGAATGAAACAACCTAAGTTACTTCACAAAAGCTCACAAACTAAGCTATAGCTAAAGATGCTTTGCAAGAGGCAATGCAAAAAATAAAGAGTAAAAAAATTACTAGATTGGTGAGATCACCGTGGAAATATCTAAACAAATCCAATTTTGTGCCAAAGAATAAATATTGCTTCAATTCCTACATAATGAAATTAACATTGACTTCATAATATATCATTGGCATGCATATTTGGCCACACCACACCTTGAAATCAAAGATTTTTTTCGTGGATGAAGTATTACATTTTAAAAATATCTTCAACAATTATAATAGGAAATCATTAATGAAATGGACGAATAATCGTAGTGCGACTTTTAATTTGTATGATATATTAGGAAAGTCACAAGCAACATTGCGATCTAAAACTTTGGAAGATCTTGAAAACTCACATGCACATAAATATAATTGCAAGTATTAGCTAAATAAAATTGCAAGTATTATCATTATACTTAATGTGCAACGAGATCGAAAGTGATAGCAACAAAAGAAAATACCTAGAAGAAGTCGCGTAACGGACAAAAAACACAATGCAGGTGCTGCGCCCATACGAGATGTTCACCGGACGAGGACCGGCTCGTGCGTGCTGGTCGGACTTCGCTCCTACGGCGAGAGCGCCCGGGAAGGAATCAAGGAAAACCGAGGAGCTAGGGCCGATCGGCCCTAAAATAAAATGGGGAGCCAGCCGCCAATTACCCGGTTCCATATCAAGCCCACCCATTAGTGGGCGACCGGCCACTCTTCACGCAGATCACACCACGCCGGAACGACGATAGAAGCCGCCCAATTAATTGGGCAGACTATTCTTAAATTTTATTTTATTGATACTCAATTTGCTAATTCATATTTTAACGGTACCCATTTTAAAAAAATTGCCAATAAAATAACTATAAACCAAAATAAAAAACCTAAAAAAATTTAAAAAATAAGACCTAAACCTTAAACTAAAAAAAACCTAAACATAAAATAAAAGTAAAATAAACCTAAATTTAAAATAAAATAAACTAAACTAAAATAAATAAAACCTACACCTAAACCTAAAATAAACAAAACCTAAACTTTAAACTAAATAAAATAAAATAAACTAAAATAAACTAAAACCTAAACTAAAAAAAAAATAAAACTTAAAAAAAAACCTAAAATAAAAACCTAAAACCTAAACCTAAAAAATAAAAATAAAAACCTAAACCTGAACCTGAAAGTTAGAAATAAAACCGAAACCAAAAAAATAAAATAAAAATCAAACTAAAATAAAAAATAAACATAAACCTAACCATAATCCTAAAAAATAAACTATAATAAAAATCCTAAACTAAAATAAATAAACTAAACTAAATAAAAATAAAATATAAACTTAAATAAAAATATATAATAAACTAAATAAACCTAAACCTATCAGTTTACTTAATTTAAAAAAAAATGCTAGAAATAAAACCTCAATATAAAAAATAAAACCTAAAAATAAACCTAAAATATGAACCCTAAACCTAAACCTAAAAAAATATAATAAAAACCTAAATCTAAAACTACAAATTAAAAATAAAACCTAAACATAAAAAATAAAATAAAAATAAAACTAAACTAAAAAATAAACATAGACCTAAACCTAAACCCAAAAAATAAAATAAAAATAAATAAATAAGAACTTAAACTAAAACTTAAACCTAAACCTAAAAATAATAAAAATAATAAAATAAATTAAATAAAATCCTAAACTAAACTAAAATAATAAAATAAACCTAAAAGTAGATAAACCTAAATAAAATAAAATCTAAGGGAAAAATAAAAATAAACTAAACCTAAAATAAAATAAAAATACCTAAACTTAAAAAAAATAGAATAAAAATCAGAACCTAAACCTAAAAAAAAGGAAAATTTTAAACATACAAAATAAATTAATATATAACTAAACTAGAAAATAAACATAAACATAAACCTAAACCTATAATGTAAACTAAATTAAAAAACTTAAACTAAAATAAATAAATATAAAATTAATAAACTAAACTAAATAAAAATAAAAAATAAACCTAACTAACAGTAAAAAATAAAATAAAGTAAAATAAATAAATAAATAAACTAAATAAACCTAAACCTACCAGTTTACTTAATTTAAAAAAACCCCTAAACCCTAATCTCTAAAACAAACCCTAAACCTAAACCTACAACCCTAAACCATAAAATAACCCTAAACCCTAAACCCTAAAATAAATTAAACTTAAAATAAAATAAATTATGAACTAAATAAAATTCTAAACATAAAGAATAAAACTAAAATAAAGCATAAAAATAAATTAAAAATAAAATCTAAACCCTAAACTAAAAAAACCTAAACCTAAAATGAAAATAAAATAAACATAAACCTAAACTAAAATAAACTAAACTAAAAAAATAAAACCTACACCTAAACCTAAAATAAACTAAACCTAAACCTAAAGTAAATAAAATAAAATAAACTAAAAATAAACCTAAACATAAACTAAAAAATAAAACCTAAAAATAAACCTAAAATAAAAACCTAAAACCTAAACCTAAAAAAATAAAATAAAAACATAAACCTAAACATAAAAATTAAAAATAAATCCTAAAACTAAAAAATAAAATAAAAATAAAACTAAACTAACAAATAAACATAAACCTAAACCTAAACCTACAAAATAAACTTAAATAAAAAACCTAAACGAAAATAAATAAACATAAAACAAATAAAGTAAACTAAATAAAAATAAAATATAAACCTAAATAAAAATATAAAATAAACTAAATAAACCTAAACCTACCGGTTTGCTTAACTTTAAAAAAGAATCCTAAACCGTAAACCTTAAACCCTAAATGCTAAATCCTAAACCCTAAACCCTAAACCCTAAAACTAAAATAAAATAAAAAAAAACATAAACCTAAAAAATTAAACCTAAATGTAAATAAAAAATAAAACATAAACCCTAAACGAAAAAAACCTAAACCTAAAATAAAAATAAAACAACAACAAGCCTTTATCCCACTAAGTGGGGTTGGCTACATGAATCCTTCATCTCCATTGTGTCCTATTATGTTTCAAATTCTCATTTAATTCAAGAATACTAAGGTCTTTTTTTATACATCTTAACCAAGTCTTTTTAGGTCTACCTCTACCTTTCTTAACAAAAGGCAAATCTAATGCAAATACTCTCCTAACGTCATCTGACAATGCTTTATGTGGCCAAACCATCTAAGGCAACTCTCTCTAATCTTATCTGCCACTGGAGCTACTCCAACTTTTTCCTGAACATACTCATTTCACATTTTATCTCTAAGAAAAAATCCACTCATCCACCTGAGCATCCTCATCTCTATAACACTTAACTTAGTCTTATGCTTCTCTTTTATTGGCCAACATTCTACACCATAAGTCATTGCAGTTCTTACCACCATCTTATAAAATTTTTCATTAAGTTTAAGCGGAACTTTTCCATCACACAATCGGCCAAATGCATTCCTCCACTTCAACCATCCAACTTGAATTCTACTAATAACATCTCCATCTATGTCACCATCATTTTGAATAATAGAGCCTAAATATTTGAATCACTCACTCTTATTAATGACTTGTTCACCTAATGTCACTACACTACCACTAGAACTTCTACAACTAAAATTACACTCCATGTATTCAGTTTTAGATCTACTTCAATGAAAACCTTTAGACTCTAATGTTGATGTCCATAATTCAAGTTTCTCTTGGACTCCCTCTCTAGTTTTATCAACAAGAAGAATTCATCAAAAAAGCATATACCAAGGTACATCTTCTAAATGCCTAAGTAAGAACATCCATAACTAAAAAAAAAGGATAAGGCTTAAAGTTGATCCTTGATGTAATCCAACCGAAATAGGAAAATATTTTATCAATCCTCCTTGTGTTTGGACACAAGTAATAGCTCTAGTATACATATCCTTAATGACTTGAATATAACCAATATTAACTCTTTCTATTCTAGAACTCTCCAAAGAACATCTCTTGAAACTTTATTAAAAGCTTTCTCTAAATCAATAAATATCATATGTAGATCCTCCTTACTTTCTCTATACTTCTCCATCAAACCTCTTAACAAATGTATAACATCCATAATAAATCTTCTTAGCATGAAACCAAACTGATTGTGAGAAACTTTTGTATCACATTGTAACCTATGCTCAATTACTCTCCCATAATTTTAATGTATGACACATTAACTTAATTCCTCTATAATTTGCACACTCTTATGCATCACCTTTATTCTTAAATATGGGAACCAACAAACTCTTCCTCCACTCATTTGACATCTCTTTAGTCTTTAAAATAACATTAAAGGGATTTGTAAGCCAAGAAATTCCTTGATCTCCTAAACATTTCCACACTTCTATTGGAATATCATCAGGTCCTCTTTTTTCACATTTTTTATTTTCTTTAAAGATTCTCTAACAGTTACTAATCGACAATAAAAATAAATTCTCTATTTTTGTTAAGGGTATTAAGGTTGCTAAAATCAATCATACTTTCAGATCCTTCATTGAAAAGTTTTTCAAAATATTTCATCCACCTATTTTCAATATCCTTTTATAAGAAATGTACTTTATTATTTTCATCCTTAATACACCTCACTTGAACTAGGTCTTTACTTTTCCTATCTCTTTGGTTGGCTAACTTATACATACATCTTTCACCTTCTTTGGTATCTAATCTATTATATAAATCACTAAAAGCTAAATTTTTTGCATCATATATTGCTTTCTTAGAATCTCTATAGGCCACTTTATATCTTTCCCAATTCTCTGAGCTTTTACATTTAAACCAAATTTTACAACAATGCTTCTTATTTCTTATATTTTCTTGCACACTCTGACTCCACCACCAACTATTTTTATTAAAAGAAGCTTTTCCTTTTGATTCTCCAAGCACTTTTTTAGCAACTTGCTACTTTTTTCACATAACATTAGCTTCCTTATGAACATCCCAAATTCTAAGCTCTTGTAGCTTGCTCTTAAAAATATTTGTATTTGTGTTCTTTAAGTGTCCCCATCTAATCCTAGGATGATAATTTGTTTATTTTTTCTCTTACAATCTTTCATCTTAAAATCTAAAACTAACAATCGATGTTGGGTACTTGAACTTTCACTTAGAATGACCTTACAATCTTTACAATCTAAACGATCTATTTTTCTTATCAATAATCGGTTTGTATTTTACTAGATCCATTTTTTGTAAGTAATATGTTCATCTCTTTTCTTAAGTAAAGTATTAGCAACTACAAAATCATAAGCTAAAGCAAAATTTAATATTGTCTTACCTTCTTCATTAGTCACTCCAAATCCATAACCACCATGAATACTTTTAAAATCTTCTACCACTCTACCAACATGTCCATTTAAATCTCCTCCAATAAATACTTTTTCTTCAAGAGGTATCTTTTGTATTAATCTCTCTAATTTATTCCAAAAATTTTCTTTTGAGCTTACATTCAACCCTACTTGAGGAGCATAAACACTTATAACATTGAGAATCTTAATATCAGCAAAAATCTTTAAAGCTATAATTCTATCTCCACATCTATTAATATTTATAATATAAGCCTTCAAACTTTTATCTATAATCACACCTATACCATTTCTAGTTTGACTTACCACGAATACCAAAGTTTAAAACCTAAACTATCAATCTCCTTGGCCTTCTCCCCAACCCATTTAGTTTCTTGAACATATAAAATATTTATTATTCTATGAACCATAATGTCTATTGATTCCACTAATTTACCTATAAGAGTTAAACCTAAAATAAAAATAAAATAAATAAAATAAAATAAACTTAAACCTAAACTAAAATAAACATAACCTACACCTAATGTTAAAATAAACTAAACCTAAACCTTAAAGTAAATAAAATAAAATATACTAAAAATAAACTTAAGCCTAAACCAAAAGTAAAACCTAAAAAAATAAAAAAAAAAATCTAAACCTAAACCTAAACGACAAAATTATATAAAAAACCTAAACCTAAACGAAATTAAAATAAAACTTAAACCTAAAAATAAAATAAAATAAAACTAAACAAAAAAATAAACATAAATCTAAACCTAAACCTAAAAATAAATTAAAATAATAAACCTAAACTAAAATAAATAAAATAAAATAAATAAACATAAACAAAATAAAATATAAACCTAAATAAAGTTATAAAATAAACTAAATAAACCTAAAACTGGGTTTTGCTTAATTTAAAATTCCTAAACCGTAAACCCTAAACCCTAAACACTAAATCTTAAACCCTAAACCCTAAACCCTAAACCTAAAAAAAATAAAATAAAAACTAAATAAAAACCAAAACCTAAAAAATAAACCTAAAAATAAAACCTAAAAGTAAATAAAAATAAAGCATAAACCCTAAAAAAACCTAAATCTAAAATAAAAATAAAATAAACAAAATAAAATAAACCTAAACCTAAACTAAAATAAAAAAACTAAAATAAATAAAACCTAAACCTAAACCTCAAACAAAACCAAATCTAAACTAAATAAAATAAAATAATCAAAAAATAAACCTAAACTTAAAAATAAACCTAAAATAAAAACCAATTACCTAAACCTAAAAAAATAAAATAAAAACATAAACCTAAACCTAAAAAATAAAAATAAATAAAACCTAAAATTAAAATTAAAATAAAATAAAACTCAAAAAATAAACCTAAACTAAACCTAAAAATAAACTAAAACCACACTAAGATAAATAAACCTCAAATAAAATAAACTAAATTAAATCAAAATAAAATATAAACCTAAATAAAATTAAAAAAACAAACTAAACTAAAATAAATAAAAAAATAAACTAATTATACTAAACAAACCTAAACCTTTCGGTTTACTTAATTTTAAAAAAAAATTAAAACCTTAAACCCTAAATCGTAAACCCTAAACCCTAAACCTTAAACCCTAAACCCTAAACCTACAACCCTAAGAAACCCTAAACCCTAACCCTAAACTTTAAACCCTAAAAGCATTAAAACCACAAACCCAAATCTAAAAACCTAAAACCTAAACCCTAAACCTTAAATACACCCTAAACTTAAACCTAAAGTAACTAAATTAAAAGATAAACCTAAACCCTAAACCCACGATAAACTAAGCCCCTAAGAATGCGGAACTATGACAACAAGAACATTATCGTCAACTAGGCTCAGTCTAGATCTTGCGGTAGAGACAAAGGCGGTGGTGGCGATTATCGTAGTGGTGGTGGGGGATCTAGAGGTGTTGGTCAGAGCAGTAGTGGTTATGGCGGCGTGAAGAGCAATGAAGTTTACACCCATGGTGGTGGCAGAGGGAGAGATCGGGGATATGAAGGTGGATCTCGCTACTTAAGAGGTCGGGGTGGTTCTGATGGGAACTGGAGAAACCTAAGAATGGCTGATTCGATCTACTGCTTATGAAACTGTTCTTTATAGTAGAGATGGTTCTAGTTAATAGGGATTTTGATTTGCTATATGCGTGCTCATTTTTGAACTATGTCGCCACTTGTGTCTTACAAAACATAGTGTGTTACTTTGTTGATGAAATCCAAAAGAAGAAATGTTGATTTTGAATTTGTTCTCTATTTAAGAAAAACAAAAACCCTAAATCCTTAACTAAACCCTAAAAAAACCCTAAACCTACAAACAGCCTAAACCCTAAACCCTAAAATAAACCTAAACCAAAAAACAAACCTAAACTACCACACAAACCACAAGCCATGACACTTAAACTGAAACCTAAACCTAAACCTAAACCTAAACCCTAAACACTGGAAACCTAAACCCTAAACTAAAACCACAAGGTAAAACCAAATAAATAAAATAAAACTAAACCAAAATGAAATAAAAATAAAAAATAAAATAAAATATAAAAAAAACCTAAACTAAACCAAAAACAATAAAATAAAATAAACAAATAAATAAAATAAACCTAAAAAGTAAAAATAAATAAAGATA
>CM038214.1:346887-461060 GCA_021442155.1 Cymbidium sinense | reverse complement strand
CTAAACCTAAACGTAAAAGGAACATCAACTATAGTTTTCAGACTCTTAAATGGAGGCAAAGTGAGGGAAGGAAGAAGACTGGAAAGAGTCGGAGGGCAGGAAGCAGGAGGGAGAGAGAGATGGAAGCTTGGAACAGCTGCTGGGTGGCAGGGAGAGATCTGGGATATGATGTGATCCCCATGCGAGAGCAAGGTGTTCCCACAGAACCGAGAACCAAGAATGACTAATCCGATGGCCGCTTATGAACATCTGTCTACAATAGATGTCTTTATCTATTTGATTTTATTTTATCTATGTCATTTTATGTCTTAGAAAACCTAGTGCTACTTTCGATGAAATAGAAGAATAAATAAATCACATTAAAACAAAACTTTAAACTCCTAAATCCCTAAAACTAAACCTAAAAATAAAACCCTAAATCCCAAACAGAAACCCTTAAAAACCCTAAATATCAAAACCCTAAACCCAAACCTAAAACCCTAAACCCTAAACTAAAACCCTAAACCTAACCCAAACCCAAACCCTAAACTAAAACCATAAACCTTAAAACCCTAAACCTAAAACCTAAACTCAAACCCTAAATATATAAACTAAACTAAACTAACTAAAAAGCCTAAACCTAATAAAAAAAAAAATAAAATAAATCTATAAACTAAACCCTAAACCTAAATCATAAACTATTAAAGATAATGTAAAATCATTTAGCATATAGTGATGTGTTTTGGATGTTATAAGATGTTTAAAATATTATAAGATAATAATCTATATTAATATAAATAAAACCTAATTCTAAACTAAAAAATAAAACCTAAAAATAAACTTAAAAACCTAAAAAACCTAAACCTAAAAAACTAAATAAAACCTAAACCTAAACCTAAAAAATAAAATAAAACCAAAACCTAAAAATAAATAAAAAATAAATCTAAACTAAAATATAAACAAAAATAACCTAAACCTAAAAAAATAAAACTAAATAAAATAAATAAACAAAATAAAGTAAATTAAATAAAATAAAAAAATAAACTAAATAAAAATAAAATAAATAAAATAAACTAAAATAACTAAAATAAAAACTAAATAAATAATAAATAAACCAAACCTAAATAAAAAAACTAAACTAAACCCTAAAACTAATCTAAAATCCTAAAACCTAACTAAACCCTAAAAAATAAACCTAAATACTAAACTAACCTAAACCTAAATAAACCCTAAAACTAAACCCTAAATAAACCTAAACCCTAAACCCTAAATAAACCTCCTAAACCCTAAACACTAAACCTAAACAAAACTAAAACTAAAACCTAAACCTAAAATAAAATAAAAAAATAAACCTAAACTAAAATAAATAAAATAAAATAAAACCTAAACTAAAACCTAAATAAACCTAAATAAAAAAAATAAACTAAACCTAAATAAAACCTAAAAAATAAATAAAATAAATAATAAATAAAATAAACCTAAAATAAAATAAAATAAAACTAAAAACCCAAAATAAAATAAAAAAATAAAACCTAAACCTAATATAAATAAACCTAAAAAATAAAATAACTAAACTAAATAAAATAAAATAAACTAAAAAAACCTAAACTCTAAAAAAATAAAACCTAAAATAAACCTAAATAAAAAAAATAAAACATAAACCTAAAATAAAAAATAACCTAAACCTAAACCTAAAAATAAAAAAAAATTAAATAAAAACTAAATATAAATAATAAAATAAATCTAAACCTAAAAATAAACTAAAATAAAAACCTAAACTAAAATAAGTAAACCTAAAATAAATAAACTAAACTAAATAAAATAAAATAAAATAAAATAAATAAATAAATTAAAATAAATTAAAATAAAATAAATAAAACCTAAAAAATAAACTAAACTAACCTAAACTAAACTTAAAATTAACCCTAAACTATCCTAAACACTAAACCCTAAACCCTAAACCTAAACTCTAAAAAAAAACTAAACCTAAACTAAACCCTAAAATAAAAAAACCAAAACCTAACCCTAAACCTAACCCCAACCCTAAATCTAAAAAAACCTAAACTAAAAATCTTATAAAAAACCTAAACTTAAACTAAATAAAAAAAAACTCTAAATATAAACTCCTAAACCTAAACCAAATAAAACCTAAAATAACCTAACTCCTAAACTATAAAAATAAACCCTAAACTAAAAACCTTAAACCCTAAAATAAACTAAAAACTTAAACTTAAACTAACCCTAAATAAAACCATAACTTAAATAAACTAACCTAAAATGCTAAACTCTAAACCTAAAGTTTAAAACCCTAAACTAAACCCTAAAAATAAACCATAAAACCTAAACTAAACCCAAAACACTAAAAATAAACCCTAAACCATAAACCCTAAACCCAAAACATAAAAACCTAAACCTAAATTAATAAAAACCTAATAAAATAAATTAAAAAATGTAAACCTAAAGAAATTAAAAAATAAATAAATAAAACATAAACTAAAAAATCTAAACCTAAACCTAAAATAAAATAAAATAAAATATAAAAATAAACTAAAAATAAATAAAACCTAAATAATTAAAATTAAAATAAACCTAAGAATAAAAAACCTAAATAAAATAAAAAACTAAACTTAAAATAAAAAATAAAATAAAAAAAACCTAAAATAAAATAAAAAAACTAAATAAAACTAAACTTAAAAATAAATAAATAAATAAAACCTAATTAAACTAAACTAAAAAAACCTAAACCTAAAATAAAAAAAAAACAAAATAAAGTAAACCTAAACCTAAAAATAAATAAACTTAAACCTAAACCTAATGCTAAACCTAAATAAAATAAAATAAACTAAAATAAACCTAAACCTATAAAAAAAAATAAACCTAAAATAAACTAAATAAAAAAACCAAAAAACCTAAACCTAAAAAAAAAATAAATAAAACTAAACCTAAACCTAAAAATAAAATAAACTAAACCTAAAAAATTAAATAAAAATAAACTAAACTAAAAAATAAAAACCTAAAATAAATAAAAATAAAAAATTTAAACTAAAATAAATAAACTAAACTAAATAAAAATAAAAAAATAAACTAAAATAAAAAATAAAAAATAAAAAATAAATAATAAACTAAATAATAAAACCAATATAATTTATAACTAAACTAAACCTAAACTAAACCCTAAACCTACCTAAAATTATAAACCTAAAATAAAAACTAAACCTAAAACACAAAACCTAAACCCTAAAAAATATAAACTATAAACTCTAAACTAAACCCTAAATTAACTTAAATAAAACCTAAACCTAAACAACTAAACCTTAAACTTTTAAAACCTAAACTAACCTAAACTAAACCTAAACCCTAAACCAAAAATTTTAAACTATAAACCTAAAACAACTAAACTAAAAACCCTAAATAAACCTAAAACCCTAAAAAAAAATCAAACATCTTAAAACTAAACACTAAATAATCCCAAAACCCTAACCTAAACCAAACCCTAAAACCTAAACCCTAAAACCTAAATAAACCTAAAACCCTAAACCCTAAAACTAAAACCTAAACCTAAACTAAATAAAACCTAATAATAAAATAAAAATAAACCTAAACCTAAATAAAATAATAAAATAAAATAAAAACCTAAATTAAAACCTAACCTAAACCTAAAAATAAAAAAAATTAAATTAAACTAAAATAAAATAAATAAAACCTAAACTAAACCAAAAAAAATAAAATAAACCTAAGAATAAAAAAACCTAAATATAAAACTAAATGTAAAATAAAATAAATAAACTTAAAATAAAATAAAATAAATATAAAAATAAAAAACCTAAACTAAACAAACCTAAAAATAAAAAAAAAAATAAATAAAAATAATAAAACCTAAACCCTAAAGTAAAAAACCTAAACCTAAAATAAAAAATAAAATAAACCTAAAACTAAAATAAACTAAATTAAATAAAACCTAAAATAAACTAAACCTAAACCTAAACTAAAATAAAATCTAAAAATAAACCTAAACCTAAACTAAAAATAAAAACCTAAAATAAAACCTAAAATCTAAACCTAAAATAAAAAAATAAAACATAAACCTAAACCTAAAATTAAAATTGAAACTTAAACCTTAAAAAATAAAAAATAAACTCAAATAAAAAAATAAACCTTAAACCTAAACCAAAAAAACAAATAAATTAAAAAAACCTAAAATAAATATAAATAAAATAAATAAATTAAATTAAAAATAAAAATAAACCAAAATAAAAAAAAAAAATAAAATAAACTCAAATATATATAAAATAAACTAAAGAAACAAAATAAACCTAAACCTACCACTTGTTAGTTTAAAAAAATAAAACCCTAAACCCTAAACCTAAACCTTAAACCCTAAACCCTAAACCCTAAAACTAACCTAAACCTAAACTTAAACCTAATTCTAAACCAAAACCCTAAACCCTAAAACCCTAAACTAAACCCTAAAAATTAACCTAAACCCTAAACCAAACCCTAAAACCCTAAACCCTAAAACTAAACAAAAGCCCTAAAACCCTAAACCTATAACAAAACCCTAAACTTAAACCCAAACTAAACTAAACCTAAACCCTAAACCCTAAACCTAAACCCAAACCAACCCTAAACTAAACCCTAAACCCTAAAAAATAACCCTAAACCTAAGAACCTAAATAAGAACATCATAACTAGCCTATCTAAATATAAAAGGTAAAATTATCAAATGGTGGGGACTGAGGATAAAATTATGGAGGTAAAATTTACAATATAAAGAGATAAATCCTACTAAATAAAATAGAAATAAGAAAATATACCTATAAATAAAAATTAACTTATCTAGTTTTGACTATGGGTGCTCATTTTTCTATGTATTGGTCTAAAATAAAACTACTTAGTTGATGAAATTGAAAAGAAGAAATGAATTTGAATTTATTCTTGATTAAAAAACCTAAACCCTAAATCCTAAACCCTAAATCCCAAACTAAACTAAACCCTAAAACTAAAACTAAACCCTAAACCCTAAACCTAAACCTAAAACCTAAACCCCAAACTAAAACCATACCCTAAACCAAAACCATAAACCTTAAACCCTAAAAAATAAAAAAAAAAAACCTAAACCTAAACTAAATATAACCTAAAAATAAATAAAAAAACTTAAACCTAAAATAAAATGATAAATAAAAAAAATAAAAAAACATAAACTAAAATCTAAACTTAAACCTAAACCTAAAAATAAAATAAAATAAACTAAAAGCTAAAAAATAAAAGAATTAAAAACCTAAACTAAACTAAAAAAATAAAATAAAATAAAATAGAAACTAAATAAAAATCTAAACCTAAAAATAAAAAAAAAATGAAAAAATAAACCTTAAATTAAAATAACCTAAACCTAAAATAAAAATAAAATAAATAAAGTTAAATAAACTTAAACCTAAAATAAAATAAACTAAACTTAAATAAATAAAACCTAAATCTAAACCTAAAATAAACTAAACCTAAACCTAAACCTAAACCTAAGCTAAATAAAATAAAATAAACTAAAAATAAACAAAAACCTAAATTAAAAAAATAAAACCTAAAAATAAACCTAAAATAAAAACCTAACACCTAAACCTAAAATAATAAAACCCAAAACCTAATCTAAAAATAAACCGAGGGCAAATAAACTAGATCCCAAATGGAGGATAAGTAGGTGGGGAGGAGAGACATGGAGGTTGGTGAATGCATGGAGGTGGGAGAGACATATTGGTGATGGGATGGGTGACAAAGTTGTTTTGATTAGAACTAGAACAAGAACCACCACTGATCTGCTTATGAACTGTTCTACAAGAGACGATCTACTTATCTGGTTTTAATTTATGGGTGCTCATTTTTATCTATGCCATCGCTATGTCTTAAAAACTTGGGTGCTACTTGATGAAATCAAAAGAATAAATGTTGAATCTAATTTGTTCTCTATTAAAAAAACCCTAAACCTAAACCCTAAACTAAACCCTAAACCCTAAACCTAATCCTAAATCCTAATCCCTAAACCCTAAATCCTAAAAAACCCTAAAACCTAAAACCCTAAACCCTAAACCTAAAACCATAACCCCTAAACCCTAAAATATACAACCCCAAACCCTAAACCTCAAAGCCTAAACCTTAAACCCTAAACCCTAAACTAACCCTAAACCCTAAAATAACAACCCTAACCCTAAACCTTGAATAAAGATGTCATTAGGAGTAGATCTAAAGAATGACCTAATCTAACATACTAATTATGGAAGCTAAAGAAAATGTCTTCAAGAGACATTCCCTTGACTATTAAAGATTTGAATACCTTAAACCCTAACTATAAATCACATTATATTTCCATGTATTATAGTATAATGTAGCATCATATATTTGAGCATATAGTGATCTATTTTTGGATGTTATAAGATGTTTTGAAATGTTGTAGTATATCATGGTATTGTGCCCAATATTCTATATTAATATAAATCATAATAATAATGATTTAATAAATCTGATGATTAAATTTGTTAAATTTGAAGTGGGAATTAAGTTGTAGTAAAGGTGTGCTACGCCACTTGTAGTTTAAAAGTAAGATTTTATGTTCAAAATAAATATTATATGTTGTAGCATAGTATAGCATCATATATCATAATATATCTATACTTTTTTAAATTCTTTTAGTATTTTACAATCATATTTGAGCCTACACTAGCATTATTTATAAAAATATTGATTTATACTTTAAAATGGTGGAATTTGGCCAAATTCAAAATAGGTAATGGCATCATAATATATGGTTTCAATTTAAAATATGTAAGATATGACTAAAATATATAGTTTTTTATTATTTAGACTAATTTTATGATTTTTATCTTAAGCAATCCCTTTGATGTGATATACAATATAATATAATATAATATGTTGTATTATAATATAGGATACCTTAACATAGTGTAACATCATGCATTATAGCATACTATTGTATTACTACTTGTTGTTTAGCATATTTTAGTTTGTTATAGTATGATGTAGTAGAGTTTGTACGGTATAATTAAAAAATACTTATTTATAGGCTAAGATGATGGGATTTGGCCAAATTTAAGGTAAGATTTAGGGAACATCATTGGGGGTGTGCTATGGTGTGTCATTTAATCAAAAGAATTGAATTTTGCATCCAAAATAAATGTTCATTTTTCAACCAACTTTTATAAATTTTTTGCTTAAAGTGATTCATTTTAAGGTGAAATGTAAGATAATATATTATATGAAAGCATATTAAAATATAATGTACATAACAATATAACTTCATATATATATATATATGAATGTGGTGGTGTGTTACTAAATGTTATTGTACATTTTAGTCTATTTTACTTTTGTTATAATACATTGGTCAAAACTCAAAAAAAATGTTAATTTGAAGGTTGAGATGGAAGAATTTGGCCAAATTCATGACACACCAAGAAGCAACACCAAAATTATGCTATTTTGTACCATTTCTAATAGAAAAATAATTTTACATTCAAAATGAACATTATTCATATATTGAAAAATTTTGTTATTTGTTCTTTTAAGTGATTCTAATGAGGTGTAATGTTAGATAATATATTATAGCAAATTATAATATGACATCATATATTATAATATAATATAGTGTATTAATTCAAACTATAATATGTTTAGCATGATATTGTATAGTTAGTTTGAGCACCATCACAAATCATAAAATGTTGATTATAATGTTAAGATGATGTAATTTGAAGGAATACATTGTTTTTTGGTTGAAGTATTAAAAGTGTGCATAAGAGAAGAAATAAGATTTGATGAGAATTCCATGTCAAGGACATGGAGGGAGATCCGCTAGGGGATCACACATGCATTGTACATGACATGTGATATGTCGAGGCATAGAAAAGAAAAAAATGGGATAAGGTTTTGAATTTGATTATATGATTTATGGAAAGAAGATCCAGGGATAAGAATCTATAATCCACCGTGAATTAAGATCAATCGAATTAATTTATTTTATTTTAATTGATGTGGAGGCATATCTAGATATGGGCTCAGTCACTGGGATGGGTATATGAACCTTCCACTGGGGAAGTTCCAAGCTATCCGCTAGGGGATTGGGATTTGAGTTTGATTTCATTGATTTGTTTGGGGATGTATCCACCGGGGATAAGGGGTTTGGATTTCTTTGATTTAGACTCTACTAGGGAGTTAGTTTAATTTGGTTCCATTGGGAGGAGGTTGAAAATATAATTTATTTTCTTGACTTGTTTATATATGATTTGGGGCTCCACTAGAGAAGGGTGTGATTTAACTCCACTAGGGAAAATCATTGATTAATTTAATCTTAGTTAATGTATGTACCTTGTCAAGGAATAGACCCAAGATAGGGCTATATTAGCCTTGATTTTAGGTTTATAAATTCAAAGGGATAGTCTACCGGCTACTAGGTAGAGCAAGCCAACATAAGGGGTTGCCTTTTAGTGTGAAATGACTGTGCTAGGAAGAAGGTGTAGCACTTACATCTTCCAAAGCGAGGAACAACTGCTATGGTGATGCTATGCACAATAAATCGAACTGACCTTGGTGACTGAGTGAATGCCACTAGGGACTTATGTCAACTCAAAAGTAGCCAAGATTAATTTTATCTTAATTTCATGTGATTTAATATGGTTTGTTTGGTTTAGTTTGATTTTTAATTGAGGGCATATCTGCTGGGTATGTGAGCTTGGTCAAATTTGATAAAATTAATTTATGGACCATGTCAATGTGCGATGGACCCACTAAGAAGGGGCTATATCGACTTGTCCTATTTTAGATTTACAAATCCAAAAGGATAGTTTACTAGCCATGGGGTAGAGCTAGCCAACCTAAGTGGTTGCCTTTCGGTGTGCAACGTCTATACTAGGAAGAAGGTATAGCAGACTTACATCTCCAAAAGTAGGGAATAACCATTGGGATGACCTGTTGGTAGCACAACAAATAGAACTCGACTTATGGGAAACTACTAAGTGAATGTTGTTGGGGACTTATATTAACTCAAGAGAAGGCAGGTGATTCTTATAAGGAGTTTTGTTGACACTGCCCTAAAGATAGGATGATTGGTTAGTAAAAGGTACAACAAGGGGTGTTCTCTTAATCCATAAGTGAATATATAAATTGTTTATATATTTGTGTGGACGCT
Source organism: Cymbidium sinense (assembly GCA_021442155.1). Taxonomy (NCBI): domain Eukaryota; kingdom Viridiplantae; phylum Streptophyta; class Magnoliopsida; order Asparagales; family Orchidaceae; genus Cymbidium; species Cymbidium sinense. Next base: position 451,891 of record CM038214.1, on the reverse strand, counting down.
ATTGGTGTGCAAGGGATCACACTGAAAGGGGCTATGTCATCCTTGACCTATCTCAGATATACTGGACCAAGAGAGAATCTACATATCCACATGATGTATTCTCCAACCAAAGGGGTGGTTTCTAGGAAGGAGGAACTGTCCAATCCAATAGTAACCTAAGTAGTGTGTAAATGAGGTTGCAAAGTATGTGATCCAAATATAATGCCCACAGGAGAGGTGCTTCTGGGCATTATCAGCCCTAAAAGAAAGCATATTGTATAGTGTCCAACTCAAGGACAAAGCATAGACTTACATCCGCCATGAGTGGTGTATCCTAAGGTGAGAACCAACCAACCTAAGGTGTATCCACAACATGAGTGGTGTATCCATTAGCATAGTGAGAACCAACCTAAGGTGTCTTGTGCAACGATCAACTGGAAAGAAAGTGTAGGCTTTCAACTTTCCAATTGAACCGATCATCGAGATAGTCTATCATTGGCGGATGATTTCGACCTAAAGTGACTACCGGAGCCTCAAGGAAGAATTGGACCCAAACTTGAAGCATCATAAGGGAATGAGGACTTATCCTAAACCTCAAATATACTTGACCTAGTTAGTGCACAAAGGCTAATCCAAGAAGAAAGCATGTTCACATCCTCTTAAATGAAGCCAACATGAGGTAGCTCACCACACAAGAAGGCCTACCAAAATAATAAGGTGCTCATCGTGTAAGTGGCCAAGTAAGGAAGAAAGACTTACATCTAACACAAAAGACTAGGGTGACAGTAGCATGTCACGACCTAGCCCATCGAGTGAGTCATTGGAATGTTATCCCAACTGAGTAGCTAGAAAAGATATGTGTTTGTTTTATATGTTTGTGTAGTTTATGTTTTGTTGTGTCGATGAAGGATAGGACATTGATGTTCTTCACCTACCCTAAACACATCATGATTGACAAACAAGAATACTTTCAACATGGAAGATATTGAATTCAAAAATTTTTCATTGATAATTATTTTTAAACATGATATATAATATTTCTTTAAGTAGATCCCATTGATCTCTTTATGATTAATAATTTGATAAGATCCTCTTGGTAGGCCTTCTGGTAAAAGGGCCTTCCCAAGTGGGTTCAAACTTTTTCTCCCATCTTATGATGACAATAATCCCCTTAGAACTAAAATAAGCTCTTACTTGAAAAGCTCTAGGATACCAAACTTGTTGTGAGCTTGAATCATTTTAACTTTGTAACCTCGAGGTTTTGGCATGCATCATCTCTCTTCCAAACCTTCCAAGCTCTTATAACCGCAACTTGGTGTTTTGCTCTATTGTGATTTTTCTACCCACAACTATCCTTAGTGATGGGAGTTAGCCTTCTAATGGTAGAATGACTTCAGACCCATAAACTAAGGAGAAAGGAGTAGATTGAGTTGGAGTTCTATATGTGGTGCACACAAGGCTTCAACTAACTACTCCACCATCTCTTGTTATTATAGATTGTCTTCTTTAGTATTTGGATGAGAGTTTTTGCTTCTACCAAGTCATTTTCCTCGGTAGTTGATGGTAGAATATCTCCAATCTATGATATGTCTCCTGAAAAGTTGTTGATCTCTGCTGAATGCATACCATTATCGAAATACTTCACTAAACTTATATATGATATGGTTCCTAAAAAACTAGGCACACATGCTATGTGACCTCTTTGAGCGAATCACCTTCACCCATTTATAAAACTACCAAGAGTAGCTAAGATGAACCGATGACCCTTGGAAGATGGAGGATCAATCAAACCCACTATGTCGGTCTAACACTCAAATGGCCATGAGGCCAGTAGGATGTAGAATGTTGGGTGTAGGAGACCACAATGTATTTGACATTGGTGGCATCAGCATTGTCCATGCAATCTTTGATCATTTATAGTAGTATCCTTATTTATGATCTTGGCTTTCATCATTGAATCAATTGGCTTCCACATAATCCTGAGTGTACCTTGGTCACAATCTTATAGGCTTCATGCTTATCTAAACAAAGTAACCATATATGATTGAAAAGACTGTATAAGACACCATCCATAAGAGCGAGAAAGTGCTCTCGCTTCATCGATGGGCTTGGGACTTTCTTGAGGTAGTTTTCCTTTATTTTAGTAATCCATGAATGGTTTCCTCCAATCTAACTCCTCATCCTTCTTGGCAATGATAACCTCCCTTTCAAGAGAGTACCTTTTGATGAGTTCTATATCAATAAAGGATAAAACTTATTTATTTTGGACCTTTATTGATATGGACTCATCCTCTGGACATGCAAACTCATTGGCAAGCTTGGCTAAAGCATACACTATGGTGTTCTCTTCTCGAGGAATCTTATAAATGGTAACCTGATTTCCAATAACCCATGGTGTTCTTATGGTAGATGGAGCTTGGGCTTTGTAACCTTATAGGATCTAGTGATTTGGTTGATAACTCGCTGAGAATCTCTTAAGATGTTGATGTTTTAGACCCTTAGAGTAATGGCTAACTCCAGAACGATAATCAGAGTCTAAGATTCAGCTTCATTGTTGGTGTAAGGATTGGACAAATGAAATGAGAATCTCATCACATTACGGTCCAAAGTTAAGAGAACTATTCCTACACCTGACTTTCTTGGAATAGTAGATTGTGGTTCTTCTCTTCTTTGAGAGGAAGCTACACCATCAAAGTACATCTCCCAATGGTGAATGCTTATATCCCCTAAGTTCATGATTTGTTCATTAGAGAGATCATCACTAGAGTCAACAGAAGTGGGTGTCGCTAAAAAAATCGCTAGTGCTTATCCTTTCACCGCATGGAGGGTACAAAGGTAATGTCAAATTATGAGGATCATGGACCGCCGCCAACCATCCCATGTGTCGCGTCATGAGATACTAATTGATTCTAGAGATTAAATTCATCTTATGAGGAATCATGTATGTAGTTTTGGGATGCAAATATTAAAGCTAGGCAATGCTTCTCAATGGGTGGATAATTAGTCTCAATGGACTAGATGATGGTAGGTAGTAGTTTTCCCTTCCATTAGCTTGGGGTAAACAAAGCACCAAGTTATCTAATGCGAATGTAAGGTCCGAGTGGCTTTCTGGGATAGGGTCGCTAATCAAACAGATCGTAATGCTTAGTCTTCAAGGAATGCTCACACTTATCATCCCACTTAACTTGGCATCCTTTTGACAAGCCGAGAATGGTGACATCTTTTGATAGGTTGGATATAATGCATCTTAGATATGCCAACCGCCCTTGGAATGATTTGAGTTGAGTTAAACTTTTAGGGGGTGAAATTTTTAATATCGCCTTAATCTTCTCTGAATCGATTTTGATTCCCTAGTGTCGGACAACAAACCCAAGGAATTTCCCTGAAGCTACTCCAAATGCACACTTCAGGGGGTTTATTTTGAGGTTAAATTATCTTAATTATTTGAAAACTACTCTCAAGTTAAAGAGATAGCCTTACTTTTTGGTACTTTTGACCACGAGATCATTGATATAGCATTCAACTTGATGATGAATGAGTTCATCAAAGATTCGAGTCATAACTCCCTGGTATGTAGCATAGGCATTTTTAAGACTGAAAGGTGTGACCTTATATTAATAGATTCATATTTGGGGTTCTAAAAGTAGTGTTCCTTTCATCTTCAGGGGTCACATTTATTTGATTATATCTAGATAAGCCATCCATGAAAGAGAAGACTACATGAGATGAGACAATGTCTACTATCAGCTCTGGGATTGGTAGTGGAAATTCATGCCTTATTTAAATCCCAATGCATATGTTAATTTGACTATTCTTTTCTTAACTTGGATGACATTGGCCAAACAGTAGGGTATTTTTCTTCTGATGAAGCTAATATCAATCAATTTCACTTCATAAATGACCTATTATTTTATGTCTAATCACATGCATCATGGAGCTTATTTAATAGGTTAGTAAAGAATCGGCTGGGTACCAATAAAGAGGCATCTCTTCATAATTCCATGCAAAGCAGTCCTTAAACTCAGTTAATAGCCTAACTAAGTCATTTGTTTTAATTTCATTCAACAAAGAACTCATGTATGTCAGGCGTGGATCTTCTTTAGTTCATATGTTGATTTCCTTGAGCTCGTTGATGGTTGACTTGATCTATTCTTTGAATTCTAGTGGTGTATCTTTGACTTCAAAATCAATCGAATCATCTGAAGTTTCTAGGCATAGCTCCCCATGTGAGTTAATATGATTTGAAAAGAACCTATCAGATTCCAAATGATTGGTGATAACTAAGCATTAATCATCATCGACCCCACTATACCAATCCTAGTTTTGATCTTGATTGAGAACTTTTGCATTTGTTCTTCCATATTCTAAGTAATCGACTGCTTTGACCAAGTATGTGGATTAACCCTTTCTTTGCTAAATTATGAACACAAGGCAAGTACCAATCAAAAGGTAATTCTAATAAATCTTTATATGAATTATCCCAGAAAGATGCTCCCAGAAAGAACCTCTAAGTCTTTACACCTATGGATGACTTAGGGGCTTCCTTAATTACCAAACCCTCAACTTTTTAAGAGGAAAGTATGGTTAGAGCTAAGGTTCCCAACTGATGCCTAACTTATATAGACTTGATACAATTATTCTTTGCTTAGAGCCCGCCTTCATCGCTATCCGCTCAAGTGTCACCTCTAAGGGAATCTACTAAGAAGAGTCGTTTGTTAATCATATAAGACTCACCCCATGATCTAGATTCTAAGTCTATATATGGTGTTCTCTGGACATCTTCTATTAGGTGGCTAATAAAGAAGATTTCCACCACCGCCTCACTCCACCGCCTGGAGGTCATCGCACCATACCCATATGGTAAGGAACTGGGTGGAATAATGCTCCCACTTCCTCCTCCAAATCTATTTCCACTCCCTTTTATTTTAAATTTTCATTTTGTCTTTTCTTTTCTTTTTCATTTTCTCTTGCTTTTACTTTTTTCCTTTACTTTTGTTTTTATTTTTAAACTTTGGCTATGTTTGTGAGAATAGACTTATTGATTTTAAGGGAGGTAGTAAGCTGCATCCTCATATATGACAACCTCATGAACTATAAATGGCTTGAGATCTACTTTGACAAAGTAGGCGATCCCACCTCTCATAAATTTTGTACACAGATGTAGACAGGATGGAACTATTTTATTCTCATGTATCCATGGTCTCCCAAGCAAAGCATTTAAAGATGTATCTAAGTTTATAATGTGAAACTTGGCTTCAGTCTTCTAATCATCTATCTCCAAGGGCAATACTATGGAGCCTAAGGCCCTGAGACCTCACTTTGGAGTGAAAATTTAATCTTCCCATCCTAGACTTAGAGTCTTAGACACTAAGACTTCCCTAGTCATAAGACACTTCTAACAATTAGGTAAACACTTAACCTAAGCCTAAAGACTTAGAAGGGTTAACCATAAGATTAGGTTATACTATAGGGATTAGGATAATCACCTACCCAACCCAAATCCAATCCATGTTCACCTTCTCAAACTAAACCTCAAATTCAATTCAAACATCAAATTCAAATATGAATCCAACCCCAAATTCTAAAACTAAATGATTGAAGCCCATGATCAAATCAAAACTTGAAACCCTTCCTAAGCCATATGGCCTATCCCATGGACTTAGCCAAATCCTAATCCAAATCAATCCAAAATCAATTGATTACTTAGCTAAATCTTAATCCAAATCAAGTCAAACTCAATTGATTTTCTCACAAATAAATCATATTTTTAATCATCTTCACAAATTTAAATGAAATATATATTTAAATCATCAAAACTAAATTAAACAAAATTAAAATCCAAACCTAAGCCACATGACTAAACTCGAGGGACTTAGCAAAATTCTTTCATTCCAATACCCAAATTCAATTAATTTTCTCATGAATCAATCAAACCTTCAATCTTATTGAAAAATATAAATGAAATCTATAATCATCAAGCCAAACCAAAATCAACCCAAGTCAAACCCAACTTAGCCCTTTGACTTCAAATGTTTAAATGAACCAAAACCTATTTGGACCCAAGCCAGTTGTAATTGAATTTATATATCAATCACAAATCCATATATAAACCCAACTAAATCAAACTAAATCAAGCCAACTAAACCAAATTGATCCACTTAAAGTGGCCAATTTGACCTATTTGAGCTAAGTTTTAATCCTACCCAAATTGGATTGAACCAAACCCATCAAAACCTCCCATCATAATTGTTGATCACCCTAGGTTAATCAATATCATAAATTGGGCCAAACCAAGTCAACTTGGTCATTTGACCAAGTCAACCCCTTAAACCATATGAACTCGAACTAGCCAAATTGCAACCTAAGCCAAATCCCTTGAAACCAATGATTCATACCAAATCAAAATCAATATTTGAATATGACTTGACCTTCAATTGAGTCAAACCAAACCCAATTGGTCCTCTTGAACCAAGTTGACTCAAATTGACCTAAAAAACTAAATTGGGTCAAATCAAAATATAAACCAAATTGATTGCAACCAATGGCTCAAGTTCATCCCAAATTGATTTTTTAAGTTAAGCTTTTTATTTAGTCTTTATTTTATTTTAGGTTTATTTTTATTTAATTTTATGTTTAGTTTTTATTTTATTTAGGTTTTCTATTCTTAGCTTTATTTTATTTTTTAGTTTAGTCAAGATTTTTATTTATTTTATTTTACTTTTTTTATTTTTTATTTTATTTTATTTTTAAGTTTAGGTTTTAGGTTTTATTATGTTAGAGTGGTTTAGAGAGGGTTTCAATGTTTAGGTTTTAGGATTTAAGGATGTTAGGATTTAGGGTGGTGTGTTTTAGTCTAATGTGGGCTTTAGGGTTAGAGTTTAGGGTTAGCTAGTGGATCAGTTTAGGGTTTATGATTTAGTGTGGTTTAGGTTTGGAGGTTAGATGGTGAGATCATTAGGAGGGTTAGGTTTATGGATGATATGATTTATGGTTTATGATCAGGATAGGATAGGCTCAGTGGTCACTTAGCTTAAGTCCTAGGTGTCTTGGGTTTAGGGTTTGGATTTATGTAGGGTTTATAGCTTTTAATTAAGTAACCCAGAGCTTAGGTTTATTTAGTTTATTTTTATTTATTTTAGTTTATTTTATTTTTTGATTATTTGGATTTATTTTTTATTTTAATAGTTTATTTTATTTATTTTACGTTGATTTATTTTAGTTTGGTTTCTTATTTTAATTTATTTTTTTATGTTCAGGTTTAGGTTTATGCTTTTTTTTAGTTTTATTTTATTTTTATTTTATTTTTTAGGTTTAATATTTATTTTTTATTTTAAGTTTAGGTTTTTTAATTTATTTTTTAGGTTTAGGTTTTAGGTTTTATTTTAGGTTTATTTTTAGGTTTTTTAGTTTAGGTTTATTTTAGTTTATTTTATTTTATTTAATTTTAGGTTTAGGTTTAGGTTTTATTTATTTTAATTTAGTTTATTTTAGTTTATCAAGTTTATTTTATTTTTTTATTAGTTTATTTTTTAAGTTTAGGTGTGTATTTTTATTTATTTTAGATATTTTTAGGATTATTTTAAGGTTTTTTTTATTTAGTTTTATTTTATTTCATTTTAGGTTTATTTTATTTTTATTTTATGTTTAGTTTTTACTTTATTTAGGTTTTGTATTTTAGGTTTATTTTGTTTAAGATTTATTTATTTATTTTATTTTAGTTTATTTTATTTTATTTTATTTTATGTTTAGGTTTATGTTTTATTTTATTTTATTTTGGTATTTTATTTAAGTTTAGGTTTTATTTATTTTATTTTAGTATTTATTAGGTTTTAGATTTAGGTTTTGGGTGTGGATGGTTTGGGGCAGTGGTTAGGTTTAGGGCTTAGTGGGTTTAGGTTTAGGGTTTAGGGTTTTGGTTTAGGATTTAGAGGGGTTTAGGGTCAGGTTTAGGTCTGTGGTTTGGGTAGGGTTTGTTTTTAGGTTTATGGTTTTAGTGTTAGGATTTTTTTTTAAATTAAGTAAACTTCTTTTAGGTTTATTTAGATTATTTTTTTATTTTAGTTTAGTGTATTTTTTATTTTATTTTTAGTTTAGTTTATTTATGGAGTGTAATTTTAGTTGTAGAAGTTATAGTGCAGTGACATTAAGTGATCAAATCATTAAAAAAGAGTGATTCAAATTTTTGGCTCTATTATTCCAAATGATGGTGAAATAGATGGACATGTCATCTAAAAAATTCAAGTAGATGGTTGAAGTGCAATGCATCATTTATTGTGTGATAGAAATGTATAGCTTAAACTTAAGGAAAAGTTTATAAGATGGTGTTGAGATCAAATGATTTATGGTCTAATGCACCAAAAAGAGAAGCATGAGTCTAAGTTAAGTGTTGTAGAGATGAGGATGCTTAGGTGGATGAGTGGCTTTACTCAGATAAAATGCGAATGTGTATTTTGGGAAAAGTTGGAGTACCCAGGGCGAGATAAAATTAGAGAGTGGTTTTAAAGCCACATGAAGCGTCATCCAATGACCTAGGAGAGTAGATGCATTGGATTTGCCTTATGTTAACAAAGGTAGAGGTTGACCTAAAAGACATGTTTAAGATGTAAAAAAATGGCATGTTTGAATTGAATGAGCATTTGACACATAATGACACAATGGAGACAAAGGATTCATGTAGCGACCAATACACTTAGTGGGATAATGATTGTTATTATTGTTGTTGAAGTTTAGTTTATTTATTTAGGTTTATTTATTTTATAGGTTTTTTATTTTAGTTTATTTTTTTTGGTTTAGGTATAAGTTTAGGTTTATTTTTTAGTTTAGTTTTATTTTTATTTTATTTCTTAAGTTTAGGTTTTATTTTTTATTTTTAAGTTTAGGTCTAGGTTTTTATTTTATTTTTTTAGGTTTTAGGTTTTAGTCTCACTTTTTTTGTTATCTTAGTTTAGGTTTAGTTTATTTTTAGTTTATTTTATTTTATTTAGGGTTTAGGTTTAAGTTTAGGTTTAATTTTAAGTTTTATTTATTTTAGCATAGTTTATTTTAGTTTATGTTTAGGTTTTATTTTATTTTAGGTTTAGTTTTTTAGGGGTTTTATAGTTTATTTATTTTAGGTTTATTTTTAAGTATAGGTATTTTAGTTTTATTTTATTTTAGGTTTTTTTTATCTTATTTAGGGTTTTATTTCATAGGTTTTATTTATTTTATTTTAATTTAGTTTTATTTTTATTTTATTTTATTTTTAGGTTTAAGTTTTTAGTTTAGTTTTATTTTATTTTATTATCTTATTTATTTATTTATTTTATTTATAGGTTTTATTTAGTTTAGGTCAACTTGTGGTAGAGATGAGGTTGGTAGGGATGATAGAGTGAGGTCACAAGGGTGGGAGAGTGATCAGGTTGGGTAAGTTGGTAGGATTAGGACTGGGATGGTTATAGAGCCTTATTTAGGATTTGGGGCAGGTTAGGTTAGAATAGTCAGTGGTTTATATTAGTAGTAGGTGGCCTGTTGGTTAAGTTTAGAGAGTGAGTTTAGGATTAAGGCCCATCGTAGGTGGCCTAGGGTTTGTGTGGTCATGGAGTTTTAAGGAGCAGGTCAGTGGATGGGGTCAGATTAATTAAGGGTCAGGGTTGGGGTCAGGGTTTTTGGGTAGTTGGTTGGGGTAAAATTTAGGTAGTATGGTTTATGGTCAGTCCAGTAGTTTAGTGGCTTAGTGATCAGTGAGGATTTAGGGTTTGGGTAGGTTATGGGGTTTTATTTTAAATTAAGCAAACCCAGTTTAGTTTATTTAGTTTAATTTTATTTATTTTAATTTTATTATTTATTTAGGTTTATTTATTTTATTTATTTATATTAATTTAGGTTTATTTATTTTAGTTTAGGTTTTATTTAAGTTTATTTTATGTTTAGGTTTAAGTTTATGTTTTTAGTTTAGTTTTATTTTATTTTATTTTAAGTTTAGTTATATTTTTTTTTGGGGTTAAGTTTAGGTTTTATTTTATTTTAGGTTTAGTTTATTTTTAAGTTTTATTTTTAGTTTAGATTTAGGTCTATTTTTAGTTTATTTTATTTTATTTAGTTTAAGGTTTAGGTTTTATTTATTTTAATTTTGTTTATTTTAGTTTGGTTTAGGTTTAATTTATTTTGTTTATTTGTTTATGTTATTTTAGTTTAGGTTTTAATTTTTATTTATATTTCTATTTTATTATTGGGTTTATTTTAGGTTTAGATTTTATTTCATTTTATTTTATTTTATTTTAGATTTATGTTATTTTTATTTTATGTTTAGTTTTAATTTATTTAGGTTTTTTATTATTTATTTCTTTTATTTTTTAGTTTAGTTTAGGTCTTTATTTATTTTATTTTTGTTTATTTTTGTCTATTTTATTTAATTTTTACGTTTAGGTTTTTATTTTTTTATTTTTTTATTTATGTTTAGGTTTTTTTTGTTATTTTCTTTTAGGTTTTATTTATTTTAAGGTTTAGGTTTAATGTCTGTGTTGGGTTTAGGTTTATATTTATTAGGTTTAGGGTTTAGGATTTAGGGTTTTATTTTATGGCTTGGTAGGGTAGGTTTAAGGTTTAGGGTTTTAAGATTTAGGGTTTAGGGTTTAGTTGTAGGTTTAAGGTTTAGGGTGGGTTTAGGATTAGTTTAGGGTTTAGAGTTGAGGTTAGAGTTTTTTATTTTTCTAAATTAAGTAAATTAGGTTTATTTAATTTTATTTATTTATTTATTATTTATTATTTTATTTAGGTTTTTTATTTAGTTTAGTTTATTTTTGGATTGTAATTTAAGTTATAATGGTGGGTGAACAAGAACAAGTTAAAAAAGAGTGAGCGTTTCAGATATTTAGGCTCTACTGTTCAAAATGATGGTGAAATAAATGGAGATGCTATTAGTAGAATTCATGTTGGATGGTTGAAGTGGAGTAATGCATCTAGTCTATTGTGTGATAGAAAAGTACCACATAAACTTAAGGAAAAAATTTATAAGTCATGGTAAGACCTGCAATGATTTATGGTGCAGAATGTTGGCCAATAAAAGAGAAGCATGAGACTAAGTTAAGTGTTGCAGAGAATGCTTAGGTGTATGAGTGGCATTACTCTTAGAGATAGAATGCGAAATGTGTATGTTCGAGAAAGTTTTGGAGTAGCTCCAATGGAAGATAAATTTGTAAAGAGTGGCCTTAGATGGTTTGGCCACATAAAGTGTCGACCGTCCAATGACCCATTTAAGAGAGTAGATGCATTAAATTTGCATTATGTTAAGAACGGTAGAGGTAGACCTGAAAAGACATGTTTAAGATGTATATAGAATGACCTTAGTATACTTGAATTGAATGAGAATTTGACACATTAGACACAATGAGACAAGGATTCATGCAACCCCACTTAGGGGATAATGGCTTGTTGTTGTTGTTGTTGTTGTTGTTTATTTATTTATTTTATTTTATTTATTTTAGTTTATTTTTTTTAGATTTAGGTTTAGGTTTATTTTTTAGTTTAGTTTTATTTCTATTTTATTTTTCAGGCTTAAGTTTAATTTTTTATTTTTAGGTTTAGGTTTAGGTTTTTATTTTATTTTTTTAGGTTTAGGTTTTAGGTTTTTATTTTAGGTTTATTTTTAGGTCTTATTTTCTAGTTTAGGTATAGGTTTAATTTTTATTTATTTTATTTTATTTAGGGTTTAGGTTTAAGTTTAGGTTTAGTTTATTTTAAGTTTAGGTTTAGGTTTAATTTATTTTAGTTTTGTTTATTTTAGTTTAGGTTTAGGTTTATTTTATTTTTATTTTAAGTTTAGGTCTTCTTTTAGTTTAGGGTTTAGGTTTTATTGTTTATTTGCTTTTAATTTTTCAGAATTTGCCAAGTAAGAACAGAATAAGAAGTAGGGATATTGTTATTCCAAAGCTTGGAAAACACATAGGAGGAATCATGAGTATCTTTAATATGGAGCCACACATTTTTGAGGTTAAAATCACCATTATGTGAGAGCTTAAAGAGAATCTGATCTTGATTGTGTGGAGTTGTAGGAGTAGTAGAGACCATATTCAAGTAAGTAAAAGGGATAAAATCAGCAAGCTTACTATTGTTCCACTTGTTGTTATGCTAGAAAGAGTTTACTCTAATAGTGGCAATGGAATGGGTGGAGAGTAAGTTATCAATGGATCCACAACCACTCCAGTTATCTTGCCAAAAGAAAGAAGTGCTCGTGTTAATGCCCCAAAAAATTAAGGATTCGATCCCATTTTAGTAACAAAGTCTTTTCCACAGAGAATCACCCGGGGGGACAAATGAGGGGTTCTTACCTTGGCAATATTTAGATCATGAAATTAGCCCAAAGACTATGATTACTCCTAAAATTCCACCGAGTTTATAGGAAAAGGCATTGATAGCTTCTTTTATGGATTTACAACCAAGACCACCTTCATCAAAAGTGCCACAACTTTTAAACCAAGAGGTCCAAAGGCATTTTTTTTGAAGAGGTATTGGAGGCCAAAAAAATTTGTTTAGAGATGCTCAATTCATTGATGCTAGAAATGGTGACAATGGTTTGGATGAGATATAAAGGCATGGAATTAAGAGTGCTCTTAATCAAGGCAAGCCTACCACCAAAAGAGAGTAAATGAAATTCCCAAACTGAAATTTTATTAGAAATTTTCTTAATAAGGTCATCAAAAAGATGAGATCTTTTTTGGCCTTTAAAATGCGGAGCCCCAAGATAAATAATGGGAAGTTGATTTTGCTTAGTAATTAGAATTTGATTTAGTCTATTGGTTGGAATCTTAGTAGAATAAAACAAAGATTTTCTTTCAGAGGAAAAGACCACTAACTTTTCCAAAATCATTTAAGAGGTTGTTAATAGTTTTAACATGTTGAAGAGAGGCATTGTGAAGATTATAAAATCATCGAAAGCTAAGATGAGAAATGGGAAACCAATTATGAGTTTTAAAACCATGTTAGTTTTTTAATGAAAAGATCATTGAGGCTCCTAAAAGATATTCAACAAAGAATAATAAAAAGAGAAGGAGAACCTTGACGCAAACCATGGCTCAAGTAAAGAAACCAAGGGACTCACCATTTAAGATAAAAACCGATTAGTGATACTTTTTATAAGCTGGATAAAAGTATCACAGAAACTAAACAAATGTAAGATTTGAAAGAGGAAATCCCACGAGAGGTTGTAAAAGGCTTTAGAGATGTCTAATTTGAAAAGAATATTACCTCCTATGAAAGAAACATCAATGTCATGAACCAGCTCTTCAGTGAGAAGAATATTATCAAATATGACTCTATTTTTAACAAAGCCAGTTTGGTTTGGGGAGATAATTTTAGGGAGCAGGGGGCTAATCCTATTATTAATTAATTTAGCAATGAGTTTTTGGATAAAGGTGCAAAGACTAATAGGTCTAAAATCACCCCAAGATTCAGGATTGATGGTTTTGGGAATAAGGATAATAAGTACTTGAAAAATATATGGGAATAGAGTCGCCATCAAAGAAAAATAACAAAGATTAACAAGATCGATTTAAAAAAAGGCCAATGCTGAAAGAAATGAGTCGTAAAACCATCGTAGAATGTAATCAAGTTCATGCTATTAAGAGTACTACTAATCTCCACTAGGGATGCATAGTGAGCAAATGGTTATCCTCATTGCTAATCATAGAAGAGATTAGATGGGTGTTGGAGGGCGTATCTAATAAAGGATTAGAATTTAATAAATTTTGAAAGTGATGAATGACAAATTCCTTAATTTCATTGTTATCAGTTATCCAACCATCATTAGAGTTCTTAATTTTCTTAATCGAGTTTAAAGCTTTCCGTTTATTGCAAATTGCATGGAAGTACCTAGTATTTCTGTCTCCATCAGCAATATGTTTGCTAGCAATTTTTTGATGCCAAAAGGTTTCCACCATATTTTGGTAATTAATTAAACTATTTTTGGCAATGCTCAACTCATCAAGCTTACTGGGGTCAATTAAGACGGCCTCTTCAAGAGAATAAACCATTTGTTCCATAGCTTTAAGATTGGTAAAAAGATTTTTAAAAATATGCTTGTTCCACTAATTGAGGTTTTGTTTAAACCTCTTGAGCTTAAGCCAAAGCTGAATCATGCCTTTAACAGAATTATCTAGGTGAACAGGAGCCATCCAATTAGTGAAAACAATATTAGTGAAATTTCCATGTTGGGTCCACATATTTTGGAATCTAAAAGGTGAGGGAGTAGAAGGGTTAAGGGGGAGTTTTGATAGAGATCAAAAGAGGCATGATCGACAATGTTCGCCAAATGATCAATAAGTAAGAGGCCATTGATTAATCCAAAGAGAATTAAAGAGGGTCCTATCAAGATGTTGCCAATGTCTAGAGTTATGCCACCAATCGCACTCAAAAACTAATGTCAATCGATTGCATTCTAGGATCATATTAGAGAAGTCTTCCATGGAATGGAGGTTAGAGAACATCCTCCCTCCTTCAAGAAGCAATGATAGTGTTGAAATCACCCCAACCAACCGGGAAGGTTAACGAGGAGGAAGGTTCTTAAATGATTCCAAAGGATGTTCCTACCTCTATTACAAGAAGCATAGATAAAGGAACCAAAAGCCAAAACTCACCTAAAGAGATTTTGACATTAACCAATTGATCAAGATCATCAATGATGGAAATGGTGATTGAATTATTCCAAAATACCAAATTTTATTAAGATTGAAGAGAAATTTTGAAATCCAAGCATCAAGCAACATGGGCAATCTTGGAAGAGTTAATGAAAGGCTCAATAATAACAAGTAGTTTGATGTTATGAGCGCGATAGAGGCTCCTAACACAGTTGCGGATAGGGAGTGTTAAGAAAATTTATCATAATAAAAATCCAAAAAATAAAAAGTAAAAAAAGAGAATGGAAAAAGGAAGAGAGGAGGACATAATTATTTGTGAATTGTAAGAGAAGAACGTGTGGTTCTAGTGAAGTTATTATTAGTCATTTTGGTTTTATAAGATTTTTTTTAATAACAATTTTTAAAGGTCTATCGAATCCAAAATATCTCATCGAAAAGGGATTGGTTTTGGTATCGAATAGGAGCGATCTATCAATGTTTTAGTAGTGGTGATTTCTCCTTCTTCAATATCGAGTTAGAATGAGAAATTTGGATTGCAGTATCACTTTGTAGAAGTAGAAGGGAGGTTCTTACACCATTAATAGTACAAATAACATTTTCATGCCATGATGTATATTCATTTTGGTCTAACACCAAAGGATCAACATTATTTTGATCCAATATAAGATTTCCATTCAAATTGTCATTAAGATTCAAATGAAGCAAAGGTTTGTTATGAGAAGCCAAATTATTGCAAGTAGAGTAGTTAGGTAAGTTATCATTAGTTTATGCACACACCTCAATAGTATTTTATACCAAGCTCGAATGTTTTTCATTAACAAATCGAGGTAATAAAGGGTAGGTGTAGGAGCAATTCCATTATGAGTAGCTTTAGGAACATAGGCTAACTTATAGGTTTTCCCAGTTCCAAGAGAGGTATTAGTATCCTGTGATATATTCTTTTTATGGTTAGGGTGTAACACAAAGCATTTAGAGTGATCATGGCCATGGATCTTACAGTGAGAGCAAAAGATAGGAAAATTTTCAAATTCTACTTTCTGGTTATATCTGAATTTTTCCGAACCAATCCAAACTTCTTTGGGGTATTTTTTTGGTAATGTCAAAATCAACCAAGATGTGTGTAGCAGATGGTTGAGATCTAGCGACAGTGGCTTGATCAATTTGGAGGGGTCTACCAAATAGAGCCCCAACCGTAAACAGAA
This sequence comes from Cymbidium sinense, assembly GCA_021442155.1. NCBI lineage: Eukaryota > Viridiplantae > Streptophyta > Magnoliopsida > Asparagales > Orchidaceae > Cymbidium > Cymbidium sinense. Next base: position 436,101 of record CM038214.1, on the reverse strand, counting down.
CTTGGTGAGTAACATAGTGAATTCTCATGTTGGGAAAAGCAAGCCATAAAGGAACAATAGGGGATTCCTCTTTGACATCAAAGAGGGGTGACCATTTCAAGAGCCGCATTTGACAATTATACACAAAATAGGAGTGACGGGCAAAGACTCGAGAATAATCTAAATCATTTGATAACTGAATGAGGATATGTCAAGGATCAATCAACCCAATAGTGATGACTCCCGAAAGATTTAAGCTATGAAAGAAAGATCAGATATTATCTAGAGTAGGGTGCCATAAAGAAAATTTACCAACCAAAGAGAACTCAAAAGGCCTAGCTAATTTCTCCACATCCTGGTCAGAACACATGACAGCTGGCAATCCATGGAAAGAGGTTGAAATTAAGTTAATTGAGGCATTAGAGCAAGGGATCTTACCAGAAAGAGCATCCTTAAAAGACTTGACAGAGGCATTAACGCAATCAATCCAAAGTACCTTTAGGTCGGTTCTCGCATCGAAGATGAGTTGGTTGTCCGAGCCTCACCATTGAACGATCCGGGTGAGAATCACATAAAACCAAAGGAAGCACAAGCACAAAATAATGATCATGATCAGGGAGCCCCGAAATATGGCCAAACTGTAGAGAATTGCACGGGAACACAAAATCACCAGAGAGGGAGCACAGTTGAGAGAAAGAGGAAGGTTTAGCATTTAGGGTTTAGGGTTTAGGGTTTAGGGTTTAGGTTTTAGGATTAATGTTAGGTTTAGGGCTTTCTGGTTTAGGGTTTAGTTTTTAGGGTTTAGGTTTAGGTTTGCTTAGAATTTAGGGTTTAGGGTTAGTTTAGGTTTATTTAGGTTTAGGGTTTAGGGTTTAGTTTAGTTTAGGGGTTTAGGGATTTGGGATAGTTTTAGGTGTGGATTGGGTTTAGATTGGGTTTAGTTTAGTGTTTTATAGTTTAAGGTTAGTTTTATTTAAGCATTTTATTTTTAGGATTTAGATAGGTTTAGGGTTTAGGTCAGTTTAGTTTTATGGTTGGGTAGAGGGTTAGGGTAAAGGTTTAGTGGAGTTTAGTTTTAGGGAGTTAGTTTAAGGTATTTAGGTTTAGTGGGAGGTTTAGGAGGATTTTTTTTTAAGAAATTAACATGTTTATAGTTTATTTATTTATTTAGGTTTATTTTATTTTATTCTATTATTTTAGGATTATTTTATTTATATTTTCATTTAATTATTTTATTTGGGTTTTTTATTCTTATCTTGATTTTATTTTAGTTTAGTCCAAGTTTTATTTATTTTATAGGTTTATTTTGTAGTTTAGGTTTAGGTTTTAAGGTTTGGATTTAAGGTTTTATTTAGTTTAGGTTTATTTTGTTAGTTTAGGGAGTTTAGGTTATCAGTTTAGGAGTTAGGGTAGTGGGTCATGCCTTAGTTTGATCTGGTTTTTTAGTTTAGAGGTTTAGTTTAGGTTTAGGTGGTAGTTTAGTGAGGAGTTAGGTTTAGTTTAGGTTGGGAGTTAGAGGAGGAGGGTTTAGGGTTTAGAGAATTTAGTTTTAGGTCTTAAGGTCAGGAGTTTGGTAGGTTTGGTAGTTTAGGTTTAGGTATAAGTTAGTCAGTGTTAGTTTAGGGCCTGAGAGGTTTAGTTTAGGGTTTAGGTCAGTGGTAGTTTATGGTTGGTTTAGGTTAGGTTACACTAGGGTGGGTTTTAGGGTTTATGGTTTAAGGAGTTTAGGTTTATGGTATGGGTTAGGGTAGTTAGGGTTTGGTTTTGGGGGTTTTTATATTAGGGTTTAGGGTTTTGGGTTTTGGGGTTTCGGGTAGTAGGTTTAGCATTTAAAGTTTAGGGTTTAGAGTTAGTTTTAAGGATTAGGGTATAGGGACAGATATTTTATTTATTTATTTATTAATTTTTTTAATTTTTTTAATTTTTAAAATTATGTAAATTGTTAGGTTTAGGCTTATTTAATTTTTTATTTATTTTAGTGTATTTTATTTAAAATTTTGATTTAGGTTAATTTTTATTTATTTTTAGTTTAGTTTATTTATTTTATGTTTTTTATTTTTGTTTATGTTTTATTTTAGATTTTTTTTGGTTTAAGTTTAGGTTTATTTTTAGTTTAGTTTTATTTTTCTTTATTTTTTGGTTTAGGTTTTATTTTTATTTTTAGGATTAGTTTAAATTTTGATTTTATTTTCTTTTAGGTTTAGGTTTTAGGTTTTATCTTTTAGTTTATTTTAGGTTTTATTTTATTTTTTTGGCTAGCAATAATGCAACTGAACGTTTATTTAGTTTAGCTTTAGGTTTAGGTTTATTTTATTTTATTTTAGATTTAAGTTTTATTTATTTTAGTTTAGTTTAATTTAGTTTAGGTTTAAATTTATTTTATTTTTATTTTAGGTTTTGGTTTTTGTTTTAGTTTAGGGTTTATGTTTTTTTTAATTTATTCTTTGGGTTTATTTTTAGGTTTATTGTGTAGGTTTTGGTTTTAATTTAATTTTAATTTTAATTTTTTAGGTTTATTTTATTTTTATTTTAGGTCTAATATTTATTTTATTTTGGTTTTTATTTTATTTTTAGTTTAGTTTAGGTTTTTATTTATTTGATTTTAGTTTAGTTTTTTTTTTTTTTAGGTTTAGGTTTAGGTTTAGATTTTAGTTTATGTTTTTATTTTATTTTCCTATTTTGGTTTAAGTTTTTTTATTTATTTTATTTAGTTTAGGTTAGATTTTTAACTTTTTAGGGTTTGGGGTTTACGGTTTAGTGTTTAGGGTGTCTTTAGGGTTTAGGGTTTAGGGTTTGCAGTTTTGGGTTTTGGGTTATTTTTTTAGGTTTAAGGTTTAGGGTTTAGGGTTTACTATTTAGGATTTAGGGTTTAGGATTTATTATTTAGGGTTTAAGGGGTTAGGGTTTTAAGGATTAGGGTTTATGATTTAGGGTTTAGGGTTTAGTATTTTTAGGGTTTAGGGTTTAGGGTTTAGTGTTTAGGTTTTAGGTTTAGGGTTCATGTTTTTATTTAGGCTTTATGGTTTATGGTTTTTTTTAATAGAGTACAAATTCGGATTCAAAATTTCTTCTTCATGATTTCATTAACCAAGTAACACACCAAGTTTTCTAAGACACAAGAAGCAACATAGATAAAAAAAAATTAGTGAGCGTAGAGCAAATTAAAATTACGATAACTTAGACAATCTAGCCTATAAGACAGTTCCATAGCGATTGATTGAATGGATTCATCCATCGATTTCTCCCAGTTCCCTCAAAACCACTAAAGTAGCAGGATCTACCATGGCTATAACCTCAGTCGCTCCTCCCGCCTCCACAACCACCACTACTCCAACCACCACCTCCATATCCACCAGATCTCTAGATCCCCCACCACCACTGTGATAATCGTTGCCTCTACCTTCGCCTCCACTGCCAGATCTAGATTGAGTCTTCTTGACTATGATGTTCCTACCATCAAGGTTCTACCCATTCTTAGGGTTTAGGTCTAGGTTTAGGTTTATTAGGTTTTAGGGTTTATGTTTATTTTATAATTTATTTAGTTACTTTAGCTTTAGAGTTAGGGTTTGTTGTTTAGGTTTGGGTTAGGGTTTTAGGTTTGGGGTTTAGGGTTTAGGGTATTGTATTAATGCTTTACGTTAAAGGTTTAGGGTATAGGGTTTTTCAGAGTTTAAGGTTTATGGTCCAAAATTGTAGGTTTAGCGTTTAGGGTTTAGGATTTAGGGTTTATCTTTGTTTTTTATTAAGTAAACCTGTAGGTTTAGGTTTATTAAGTTTATTTAGTTTATTTTATTTTTTAATTATATTTAGGTTTATTTTTTAATTTTATTTAGTTTAGTTTATTTATTTTAACTTTAATTATTTTAGTTTAGGTTTTTTATTTTAGTTTCTTTTTTTAGGTTTTGGTTTAGGTTTATGTTTATTTTTTAATTGAGTTTTATTTTATTTTATTTTTTTAGGTTTAGGTTTTTTATTTAAGTTTAGGTTTTTTTTTTTATTATTTTAGGTTTAAATTTTAGGTTATTATTTTATGTTTATTTTAGGTTTTATTTTTTTTTTAGTTTAGGTTTAGGTTTTTTTAGTTTATTTTATTTTATTTAGTTTTACTTTATGTTTAAGTTTAGGTTTTATTTATTTTAGTTTAGTTTATTTTATTTTCTTTATTTTATATTTTATTTTAGGGTTTATTTTTTTAGTTTAGGATTTAGGTTTTATTATTTATTTATTTTTAGGTTTTTTGTAAGGTTTATTTTTTAGGTTTAGGTTTTAATTTAGTTTTCATTTTTTTATTTTAGGTTTATTTTATTTTTCTTCTATGTTTAGTTTTTATTTTATTTAGGACTTTTGTTCATAGGTTTATTTTAGGTTTTTGTTTTTTTTATTTTAGTTTATTTTATTAGTTCATTTATTTTCTTTTAGGTTTAGGTTTAGGATTTATTTTTTTTTATTTTATTTTATTTAGTTTTATTTAATTTTAAGTTTTATTTATTTTATTAGGTTTTAGGTTTTGTTTAGGGTTTGGGTTTTTTTTTATGATTTTGGGTTTTGGTTTAGTGGTTTAGGATTTAGTGTTAGGGTTTAAGGTTTTAATGTTTATTTTAGGTTTGTGGTTTAGGGTTTAGTTTAGTTGGTAGGGGTTTTAAGTTTGGTCAAGATTTGGCTTAGGATTTAGTTTTGTGGTATAATTAAGTTTTTGTCATTTTGGCTCAGTTGTGGTCTTTAGTGTTTAGGGAGTGTTTTTTAGGGTTTAAGGTTTAGTATTTTAGTTCAGGTTTAGTTTAGGGTTGGTTTTTAGTTTAAGTTTAGGTTGTGGTATTTAGGGTTTAGTTTAGAGTTTAGGGTTTGTGTTTAGGGGTTTTTTAAAATTAAGTAAATCCACAAGGTTTAGGTTATTTATTTATTTTAGATTATTTTTATTTATTGAGTTTATTTATATTTAACTTTATTTATTTATTTTTTATTTTTATGTTATTTATTTATTTATTTTAGTTTATTTTTTTTAGTTTAGATTTTTTTATTTTAGTTTATTTTTCAGGTTTATGTTTATTTTTTAGTTTAGTTTTATTTTTATTTTATTTTTTAGGTTTAGGTTTTGTTTATTCTTTTTAGTTTAAGTTTAGGTTTTATTTTATTTTTTAGGTTTATAGTTTTAAGTTTTGATTTGGTTTATTTTTTTTATTTTTAGTTTAGGTTTAGGTTTATTTTTAGTTTATTCTATTTTATTTAGTTTAGGTTTAGGTTTCATTTTATTTAGGTTTAGGTTTATTAAATTTTAGCTTTATTTTATAGTTTAGTTTATTTTATTTATTTTATTTATTTTAGTTTAGTTTTTTTAGTTTTAGGGTTTAGGTTTTTATTTTTTTAGTTTATTTAGGTTTTATTAGGTTTTTATTTTATTTTATCTTTCATTTACTTTATTTTTATTTTATGTTAAGTTTTTATTTTATTTAGGTTTTCTATATTTATGTTTATTTTATTTTTTAGTTTTGTTTAGGTTTTTATTTATTTTATTATGTTTAGTTTTATTTTTATTTTATTATATTAGGTTCAGTTTAAGTTTAGTTTAGGTTTTAGTTTAGGTTTAGGTTTAGATTTTAGTTTGGGTTTTTATTTTATTTTATTTTTATTTATGTTATATAGGATTAGGTTTTATTTATTTATTTTATTTTTATGCACTATTTAGTTTAAGTTTAGGATTTTAGGTTTTTAGGGTTTAGGTTTATGGTTTTATTTGGTTTGGGTTTGGGGTTTGGTTAGTTTGTTTTAGGTTTGGATTTATGGTTTTAGGGTTTAAGTTTTAGGTTTTAGAGTTAGGGTTTAGGGTTTGTGGGTTTAGTGATAGGTTTTATATATACATATATTTAAATTACAAACCAAATAGTTTAAGTTTATTTAGTTTGTTTTTTTATTTAATTTAGTTTATTTTATTTTTTATCTATATTTAGGTTTATTTTTATTTTATTTAATCTTGTTTATTTATTTTAGTATACATTTTTTATTTTAGTTTATTTTTTAGGTTTAGGTTTAGGTTTATTTTTTTAGTTAGTATCATTGTTATTTTATTTTTTAGGTTTAGGTTTTATTTTTATTTTTAGATTTGTTTAGGTTTTTGTTTTTATTTTTTTTAGGTTTAGGTTTTAGGTTTTATTTTAAGTTTATCTAGGTTTTATTTTTTTTTTAGGTTTAAGTTTATTTTGTTAATTTTTTTTTATGGTTTAGGTTTAGGATTTAGTTTTTTAGGTTTTATTTTTTTAGTTTAGTTTATTTTAGTTTAGGTTTATTTTTTTTATTTTTTATTTTAGTTTAGTTTTTTATTGTTTATTTAAGTTTTATTTTTAATTATTAGGTTTATATTTTAGGTTTAGCTTTTTATTTAGTTTTTATTTTACTTTATTTAAGTTTATTTTATTTTTATTTTAGATTTAGATTTCATTTTATTTAGGTATTTTATTTTTTAGTTTAGTTTAGGTTTTTATTTATTTTATTTTAGTTTAGTTTTTATTTTTTATATTATTTTTTTAGGTTTAGGTTTAGGTTTAGGTTTATGTTAAGGTTTAGGTTTTAGTTTAGGCTTAGGTTTTATTTTATTTTTTTTTATTTTATTTTGGTTTAAGTTTTTTATTTATTTTATTTTTGGGTTTTGTTTAGTTCAGGTTTAGGTTTTTAGCTTTCTAGTGTTTAGGGTTTGGGGAAGAGGGTTTAGGGCTTAGGGTTTTTAGGGTTTAGGTTTAAGTTTGTGGTTTGGTGTTTTAAGGTTTGTTATTTAGGATTTAGGGTTTGTGGTTTAGAGTTTGGTTTTAGGTCGGGTTAAGTTTTAGTTTAGGGTTTTGGCTTTTCTAACTGGAACAAACTAAGATTCAACATTTCTTCTTTTTGAGTTCATCAACCAAGTAACAAACCAATTTTCTAAGACACAATCATTGACATAGATAAAAAATGAGAATGCGTAGAGAAAATAAAAAACACTAGATAACTAGAACTGTCACTACTATAAAGACATAATTCCATAAGGAGCAGATCGTATCAATCATTATTCAATTTCTCTAGTTCCCATCAGAACCACCACGGTCAATCGAGTAGCGTGATCCACCATCATATCCTCAATCTATCCCTCCGCCACAACCACGACTGTAACCTTCATCCCTCTTCCCGCCTTGATAAGCACCATAGCTCCGATGACCACCTCCAGATTTGCCACCACCCCTATGATAACTGCTGCCTATGCCTTCACCTTCAATACCAGATCTAGACTAAAACTAGTGTGAGATGTTCTGCCATCAAGGTTACCAATCTTAGGTTTAGATTTATTAGGTTTTATTATTTAGGTTTATTTTTAATTTATTTAGTTACTTTAGGTTTAGGTTTAGGAGTTTAGGTTTGGGGTTTAGGTTTAGTTTTAGGGGTTTGGGTTTGGTTTAGGGTTTGGGTTTTATTTTAGGATTTAGTTTAGATTTTGGGTTTAGGGTTTAGTGTTTAGCCTTTTAGGGTTTAGGGTTTAGGTTTATGCTTTAGGGGTTTATGGTTTAGTGTATAGGGTTTTTAGTTTTAGGGTTTAGAGTTTAGAATAGGTTTAGTTTAGAGTTTAGTGGGGTTTAGGGTTTATGGTTAGATTTTATTTTAGAATTTTAAAATTAGGCAGTTTAGGTTTATTTAGTTTATTTAGTATATTTTGTTATTTATTTTAGTTTAGTTTATTTTTTTTATTTAGGTTTATTTTTTATTTTTATTTAATTTATTTTATTTATTTTAGATTTATTTATTTAGTTTAGGTTTTTTATTTTAGTTTATTTTTAAGGGTTAGGTTTAGGTTTATGCTTATTTTGTAGTTTAGTTTTATTTTAATTTTAATTTTTAGGTTTAGGTTTTATTTTTTATTTTTAGGTTTAGGATAAGGTTTTTTATTTTATTTTAGGTTTAAGTTTAATTTTGGTTTATTTTAGGTTATATTTTTAATTTATGTTTAGGTTTATTTTAGCTTATTTTATTTTATTTAGGGTTTTACTTTTATTTAGGTTTTAGTTTAGGTTTTCTTTTATTTTATTATTTTATTTTATTTTTTTGTCTTTTTTTATTTAATTTAGTTTAGGTTTAGTTTTTTTTACTCAGGGGTTTAGGTTTAGAGAGGTTGAGTTTAGGGTTTTAGGGTTTGGGATTTAGGGTTTAGGATTTAGGGTTTAGGGAAGGTTTAGGGTTTAGTGGGTTTAGGGTTTTAGGTTTAGGTTTAGGTTTAGGGTTTAGTTTGGGTTTAGGTTTTAGGTTTAGTTTAAGGTTTATGCTTTAGGTTTTAGGTCTGGGGTGCAGGTTTTAGTTTAGGGTTTACAGTGTTTTTTAATCGAGATCCAATTCAGATTCAAAATTTCTTGTTTTCAATTTCATGAACTAAGTAACACACCAAGTTTTCTAAGACACAAGAGACGACATAGATAAAAAATGAGCATGCATAGAGCAAATCAAAAACCTTAAATAATTAGAACTATCTCTATTGTAAAGACTAAAGACAAAGTCCATAAATAACAAATCGGATCGATCATTCTTTAGTTTCTCCAGTACCTATCTGAACAACCTCAACCTCTTGAGTAGCGAGATCCACCATGATATCCCCGATCTCTCCATCCTCCACCACCATAGCTGTAACCTCCAATGCTCCTCCTGCCTCCATAACCACCACTACTCCAACCACCACCTTAATATCCACCAGCACCTCCAGGTCCCCAACCACCACTGCGATGACCGCCGCCTTTGCCTTCTCCATCGCCAAATTTAGATCGAGCCTAGTTGTTGACGCCTCGCCATCAAGGTTCTACCAATTTAGAGTTTAGGTTTTTATTAGGGTTTAGGTTTATTTTTAATTTATTTAGTTACTTTAGATTATGATTTAGTTAGGTTTAGGGTTTTAGGTTTGGGTGTAGGGTTTGGGTTTAGAGTTTAGGGTTTTAGAGTTTATGCTTTTAGGGTTTAGAGTTTAGGATTAGTGTTTAGGGTTTAGGGTTTAGGGTTTAGGTTTTAGGTATAGTGTTCAAGTTTTAGTTTAGGGCTTAGGGTTTTTTGTTTGTTTTAACAGAGAACAAATTCAGATCTAACATGTCTTTTTTTCAATTTCATCAACCAAGTAACACACCAAGTTTTGTAAGACACAAGCAATGACAGATAAAAAATGAGCATACAAAGAGCAAATCAAAAACTTTAGATAATTAAAACCATCTCTATTATAAAGAAACAGTTCCATAAGCAGCAGATCGGATCGACCATTCTTCAATTTCTCTAGTTCCCATTAGAACCACCCCGGCCTCTTGGGTAGCAGGATCCACCATCATATCCCTTGTCTCTCCCTCCGCCACCACCATGGCTGTAACCTCCGTCGCTCCTCCCTCCTCCATAACCACCACTACTCCAACCACCACCTCCATATCCACCAGCAGCTCTAGATCTCCCACCACCACTATGATAACCACCGCCGCTTCTCCACACTGATCAGGCTGATTGGTGATGTTCCCTAGATCAAGGTTCTACCCATTCTGGTTTAGGTTTAGGTTTAGCTTTATTAGGTTTTAGGGTTTAAGTTTACTTTTAAATTTATTTAGTTACTTTAGGTTTAGGTTTAGGGTTTGGGGTTGGTTTATGGTTAGTTTAGAGTTTAAGGTTTATGGTTTAGTAGGTGGGTTTAGGTTTAGGGTTTAGGGTTTAAGCTTTAGGGTTTTAGAGTTTAGGTTTAGGGTTTAGGATTAGGGTTCTTTTATTTTTATTTTATTCTTTTATTTTCTTAAATTAAGTAAACTCATAGGTTTAGGTTTATTTAGTTTATTTAGTTTTTATTTATTTTATTTATTTTATTTATTATTTTATTTAGGTTTATTTTATTTATATTTAGTTTAGTTTATTTATTTTAGTTTAGGTTTTGTTTTAGTTTATTTTTTAGGTTTAGGTTTTGATTTTAGGTTCATTTTTAGTTTAGTTTATTTTATTTTATTTTTAGGTAAGTTTTTTTATTTTTATTTTTTAGGTTTAGGTTTAGGTTTTATTTTATTTTTTTTGCTGTTTCTTTAAGTTTATTTTAAGGTTTTATTTTTTTTAGTTTATGTTTAGGTATAGTTTATTTCTTTTAGGTTTAGGTATTATTTATTTTATTAGCTTTAGGTTTATTTTTTTTTTATTTTAGGTTTAGGTTTTTAGGTTTATGGTTTAAGTTTTATTTTATTACTTTAAGTTTTATTTTTAGGTTTATTTTTAGATTTAAATTTTTTAGTTTTATTTTATTTTATTTTTTATTAGGTTTAGTTTTTTTTATTTTATTTTAGGTATTTTATTTTGGTTTAGTTTAGGTTTTATTTATTTTCTTTATTTTAATTTTATTTTATTTTCTTTTATAGGTTTAGGTTGTTAGGTTTTGTTTAGGTTTTAATTTATTTTATATTTTAATTTATTTTGGTTTAGGTTTTTAATTTATTTTTAGGTTTTATTTAGTTTAGGTTTATTTTTAGGATTTAGTTTGGGTTATGGGTTTAGGGTTTAGGGTTTAGGGTATAGGGTTTAGGGTTTAGGATTTAGGTTTTAGCATTTAGGGTTTAGAGTTTAGGGTTGCAGGGTTTAGGGTTTTGGGCTTAGGGTTCAGGGTTTTTAGGGTTTAGGGTTTAGGGTTTAGAGTTTAAGTTTTAAGTTTAGGGTTGAAGTTCTAGTTTAGGATAGGGTATTTTTTAGCAGAGAATAAATACAGATTCAACATTTCTTCTTTTTGATTTCATCAACCAAGTAACATAGCAAGTTTTCTAAGACACAAGAGATAACATAGATCAAAATTGAGCACGCATAGAGCAAATCAAAAACCTTAGATAACTAAAACCATCTATTATAAAGACACAGTTCCATATGCAGTAGATTGGATTGGTCGTTCTTCGGTCCCCATCAACCACCCTAATCAGGTAGGATCCACCATCATCCCCGGTCTCCCTCCACCACCATCAGAACTGCTGTTCCTCCCACCTCCATAACCACCACTGCTCTGACCACCACCTTCATATCCACTAGCACCTCTAGATCCCCCACCAACATGGTGATAACTACCACCTCTGCATTCACCTCCACTGATCTAGCCTCCACATGATGTTCCTATCACAAGGTTCCCCATTCTTAAGGTTTATTAGTTTAGGTTTAATTTTTAATTTATTTATTTACTTTAGGTTTAGGTTTAGGGTTTGTGTTTAGGTTTAGTGTTTAGGTTTTAGGTTTTATGCTTTAGGGTTTAGGCTTACTGCTAGGGTTTTGGTTTAGGGTTTTTAGTTGGGTTTAGGGTTTAGCTTTTGTGGTTGGTTTAGGTTTTGTGGTTGTGGTTAGAATAAGTTTTAGGGTTTAAGGTTTAGGGTTTTAGGGTTTTGGTTTGTTAGGGTTTAGGGTTGAGAGTTTTAGGATTGTTTATGATTTAGGGTTTAGGGTTTAGAGTTTAGGGTTTTTTTTGGGGTGGAGGGGGGTGGGCGATGTTAGAATTTTATTACCATAGAAGGAAAAGATACAATGTTTTTAGAAGGGTTAAAGCTCTAAAATTCTACTCCTCTTAGAGCTACAAGAAACCTAAAGAGCTAAACTGCAATCTAAGTACATTAGAAAAAGAAAATAAATCAAAAGAGCAAATACAATTGGAAAAAATCATAAGAGAAAAAGACAGAGAGTAAGTCTAAAATAAATATTGAAAATAGTAAAAGAATGAGTCAATAGCAATATAAAAGAAATCAACAACACACTACAAAGGCAAAAGTCATAGCTAAAAAGGATAAGGATAAAGAGAGGAAAAGGAGAGTGTTGAGAAAGAGAATGCTCGCTCGTTAGATCATCTCGGGGCAACAATACATATGAGCCCAAACTTCATAAAGAAGGGTTACAATCATATGTAATGCTACCAACCAGAGTGAATAGGTGAGTAACATCAAAGCCATCATAGATAGTATACCTGATACAAACATCCAAGGCCAGTAGTTAATAGTGTTCTAGATCCTGCACCATTTAATAAAGAGAAACCAGCCAACAACTAGCTAGCAGCCAAACCACCAAAAAAAAACCACAACAAACTAATCACAATAACCTAGAGTGAGGCTAGAATAAAGTAGAAACACCTACATCAACCATTACCCAAATACCAATCCAAGCTCCAAACTAAGGAAAACCAAAATCAATCATCACCCATGCCGATTAATAGAGAAACAACCAACACAACCAAGATAGAGCCCTCAAGCCAAAGTCCCAACAAGTAGCACCAAAGCCAAACTAGGGTGAGCAACCACAAATGATTAAACAACTAAATGAAACCATCAATTGAAGGAAACATAAGTGCAACAAATCAACAAGACAAGACACCAAACACCAAAAAAAACCAAAAAAGTCCAATAAAAAAGGATCAACAAAGGTTCAACCAAAGACAAATAAAAAGGCTCCCAAATTTTCCAAGAAGAAGGAAAAGACCAACAAGAAAAAAAATCAACCAACCAAGATTCTAAGGACAACTAAAAGTTCTCCAACCAAAGGAGTTACATAAAATAGCCATAAGGAAACCACTAGAGAACAACCCATAATATGTAACCAATAAAAGAAGCATCCTTAGTAGCCAAGGAAAAGTAGAAAACTGATAAAGTACCATAAAATAGAGGTCCAAAAGAAGCACAATAACCATAGAATGGCAATAGTAGTAACTAGCCAGGACATACCGAAAAACCAAACTTCCCTAGTAATAAAGACTAACCTAACATGAAGCATAATAACAACACAAAATGTGCTGCAAATAATGCACCCAATAGAGGCTAATCCTAAGAGAATAACCAAATGCAAAACCAAGGCAAAAGAAGGATCTAGCAATAAACAACAAGGAACTAGGAGGAAAACCCAAAAAAGTAGCCAAGAAATTCTTCAAAATAAGGTTTAGAAAGGCAACAACCAACAGCAATTCCCACTATAAAGGCCACCCATCCAACCATGAAAAATCAACAAAAAGTAATTCGAGTTCAAGAGGAAAGCCAACAAACCAACCAGTGCAAAAAATAGAATAAAGCCAGAGTAGAAATCATCTCATCCACCAAGAACCACAGTAACAAGGCACATGATCTTGTCTCTTTAGAGAGTGATCTTGCATAAGCATAAAGACTTGCCTACTTGTATTTAAAATTGTAAGAGGTTGCCACCCCCATAAGTCCAAGTTGTGTGGTTTGTCTTCTCTTGTGAGGCAAACTAAATACCCATTTTAGTCTTAGATTTATGTGCTTTCCTCACCGAAGCTCACTAGATTTAAGTTCTGAGGTTGCTTTTCCCCTTTTGGGCCATATGCATAATTCCTCACTTCTTAGGAATTTCTTTAATCTTATGTTGAGGGATCTTAAGTCCTAAATTTCTAATGAAAAGATCCAACTCAAACAAACAAAATCAATTTCTAAAATATAAAGCCCAATTAGGATAGTTTGAGATGCTGGTTTCCTAGCATCCATCTACTTATATTCCATTTTGGCTTTGATAATAACTCCCTCTTTTGACCAATACCATTTTATCTTCAAAATAAACCAATCGATTGATAGTCCTTCCTATTGAAATCTTCAAAGACAATGATCATTTACCTTAATTGAGAGTTTTCCTAAGGGATCCTATCCCTTAAGATGTAATTAATTGTGGGGGCTTGCCTTTATAGGGAACTTAATGAACCCGATTTAAAATAAACCATGCATTACTTCTCCATGTGAAGTAGGAGAAGAATCCCTGGTACATATGTAGACCCATCATCCATAGAGTCCTTATTGGTGATTAGGTCCATTAAAGGGGGACTTCTGCCTTTTCAAGACACACTATTCCTTGATGACATACTCGATCACCTAAATAAGTACATCTGCGGATCTGCATGGCATTCTAAAAAAAAGACAAATTTCTATAAGGTCTCTTGTTTCTTTTGTAACTAATAGATTTGAAAGGTGACTTTATAATTACAAGATTATAATAAAACTAAAATAAACTAAAATGTACAATAACATTAGTAACACCACCACATTCATATATATATATGTAAAGTTATATTGTTATGTACATTATATTTTAATATTCTTTCATATAATATATTTATCTTACATTACACCTTAAAATGAATCACTTTAAGCAAAAAAATTTATAAAATTTGGTTGAAAAATGAACATTTATTTTGAAGGAAAAATTCCATTCTTTTGATTAAATGACACACTATAGCACCCCCAATGATGTTCCCTAAATTCTACCTTAAATTTGGTCAAATCCCATCATCTCATCCTATAATTAGTGTTAAGAATTATAGGTACAAACTCTACTACATCATACTATAACAAACTAAAATATGCTAAACAACATGTAGTAATACATAATAGTATGCTATAATGCATGATGCTACACTATGGTATGTCATCTTATATTATAATAGACTATAACATATTATATTATATTATATTATATTGCATATCACATCAAAAGGGATTTCTTAATATAAAAATCATAAAATTAGTTTAACAATGAAAAACTATATATTTTAGTCGTATCACTTACATATTCTAAATTGAAATAATATATTATGATGCCATGCTCTACCTATTATGAATTTGGCCAAATTCCTCCATTTTAAAGTCTAAATCAACATTTTTATAAATAATGATAGTAGTGTAAGTTTGACATTATTGCAAAAATAAAAGAATTTAAAATGTACGTAATAATATATTATGATATATGATACTATTATGCTACAACTTATAATATTTATTTTTAACATAAAATCTTACTTTTTAGACTACCATTGGCATATAACACCTTCGGTACTACAACCTTATTCCCAATTCAAATTTAATGAATTTCATCATCTGATTTATTAAATAAATATTTTTATGATTTATATTAATATAGACTATATGGCATAATACCATAATATACTAAAACATTTCAAAACATCTTATAACATCCAAAAACACATCACTACATGCTCATATATGATGCTTTATACTATAATAAATTTTATTATAATATTATTTAGGTTAGGGTTTAGGGTTTTCAAATCTCTAATAGGCAAGGGAAAGTCTCTTAAAGACATTTTCTTTTACCATAACTATGTTAGGATTAGGTCATTCTTTATATATACTCCTAATGGAATCTTTATTCAAGGTTTAGTGTTTAGGGTTTGGGGTTAGTTTAGGGGTTAGGGGTTAGGGTTTAGGGTTTAGGGTTTGTTGTGTAGGGTTTAGGGTTTGGGGTTGTAGGTTTAGGGTTTACGATTTATGGTTTTAGGTTTTAGAGTTTTGTGTTTAGGGTTTTAGGGTTTAGGGTTTAGGGTTTAGGGTTTAGGGTTTAGGGTTTAGGGTTTAGGGTTTTGTGTTTAGGGTTTGAGGTTTAGGGTTTAGGTTTTAGGGTTTAGGTTTTCAAGTTTAGGATTTTAGTTTTAGGTTTAGGGTTTAAGTTTTAGTTTAGGGTTTAGACTTTAGTGTTCAAGGTTTTTTTTAATAGATAACAAATTCAGATTCAACATTTCTTCTTTTCTTTCATCAACCAAGTAGCACCGCATGTTTTCTAAGACACAAGCGATGACATAGATAAAAAATGAGCACCATAGAGTAAATAAAAAACCCTATATAAGTAGAACTGTCTCTACAATAAAGACAGTTCCATAAGTGACAGATCAGATCAATTGTTCTTTAATTTCTCCAGTTCCTATCAGAACCACCCCTACCTCTCGAGTAGCAAGATTTGCCATCATATCCCTGATCTCTCCCTCCACCACCCCCACGATTACAATCTCCACCACTCCTACCACCTCCATAACCACTATTGCTCTGACCACCACCTCCGTATCCACTAGAACGTCCAGATCCCCCACCACCACTACAATAACTACCACCTTTGCCTTCCCCTCCACAGCCAGATCTAGATTGAGCTTAGTTGATGGTGATGCTCCTCAGGTTCTCCATCTTAGAGCTTTAGGACTGCTTATGGTTTAGGGTTGTAGGTTTTAGGATTTAGGATTTGTGGTTTAGAGTTTGTGGTTTAGAGGATTTAGCATTTAGGTTTTATTTTAGGTTGTGGATTATAGCTTTGGGTTTAGAGTTTAGGTTTTAGGGTTTAGGTTTAGGTTTAGGGTTTAGGGTTTAGGTTTGTGGTTTGGGTTTAGAGTTTAGGTTTGTGGTTGGTTTTGTAGGGTTATTTTTAATTATTTTATTATTATTATTTTTTTAAAATAAGTAAACTCATAGGTTCAGTTTATTTAGTTTATTTTATTTGTTTTCATTTATTTTATTTTTTTTAATTTAGGTTTATTTTATTTAGTTTAGTTTATTTATTTTAGGTTTATTTATTTTATTTAGTTTTTTTTATTTTATTTTATTTTTTAGGATTAGGTTTATTTTTAGTTTATTTTATTTTATTTTTTTTTAGGTTAGGTTGGTTTTTATTTTAGGTTTATTTTTAGGTTTTATTTTAGTTTAGTTTAGGCTTAATTTTAGTTTATTTTATTTTATTTAGTTTAAGTTTAGGTTTAAGTTTATTTTATTTATTTTAGATTTATTTTTAGTTTAGTTTATTTTAGTTTAGGTTTAGGTTTATTTTATTTTATTTTAGGTTTAAGTTTTTTTTTTTTTAGTTTAGGGTTTAGGTTTTATTTTATTTATTTTATTTTAGGTTTATTATTTAAGTTTTTTATTTTTTTTATTATTTTATTTACTTTTAGTTTTATTTTATTTAGGTTTTTATTTTTAGGTTTATTTTATTTTTGATTTAGTTTAGGTTTTATATTTTATTTTAGTTTATTTTTTTACTTTTATTTTATTTCATGAGGTTTGGTAAGTTTTTTATTTATTTATTTTATTTAGGTTTGGTTTTTTTATTATTATTTTTGGTTTTATTTAGTTTTAAGTTTTTTAGGTTTGTGGTTTAGTTTAGGGTTTAGTTTAGGTTGGGTTTTGGGAGGGTTTAGGGTTTAGGATTTAGGATTTAGTTTGAGGTTTAGGTTTAGGGTTTTAAGTTTAGGGTTTTATTTAGGTTTAGGGTTTATTTTAGTTTGGGTTTAGAATTTAGATTCAAGGTTTTAATAGAGAATAAATTTGGATTCAACATTTCTTCTTTTCAATTTCAATTCTAGCACCCAAAATTTTCTAAGACACAGTGATGACATAGATAAAATCCCATAGGCAAATCAAAACCCTATATAAGTAGAACTGCCTCTACTATAAAGAAAGTTCCATAAGCTAGATCAACTTTCTTCTATTTCTTTAGTTCCTATCAACCACCGCCTCTAGTAGCGGGATCCACCATCATATTATCTTTACCACCCATGTGTAACCACTATCGCTCCTCCCACCTCCATAATCAGGGCCACCACCTCCACATCCACTAGCTCCCCCCACCATAACTATGATCCTTTCCAGCTAGATTTAGACAGCTTAGTTGATGGTGATGTTCCTAGCATGGTTCTACCAATTTTTTAAGGTTTAGGGATTTAGGTTTAGGGTTTAGGATTGTATGATTTAGGGTTTGGAGTTTAAGGTTTAGGATTTAGAGTTTAAGATTTTAGGGTTTAGGTTTTAGTGTTTAAGTTTGTAGGTTTAGGGTTTAGGTTTTTTAGGGTTTGGGTTTAGGTTTTGGTTTTGGTTTAGTTTTAGTTTGGTTTATAGTTTGTAAGTTTAGGTTTTAGGGTTAGTTTTATTTAGGTTTTTTTATTAATTGTTTTTAGTTTTTTTATTTTCGTTTAGTTTTTTTTAATGTTTAATTTTATTTAGTTTTTATTTTATTTTTATTTAGGTTATTTTTATTTTATTATCTTTATTTTTTTAGTTTAGGTTCTTATTTATTTTATTTTAGTGTATTTTATTTTATTTTATTTTATTTTTTAGGTTTATGTTTTAGTTTTATTTATTTTATTTTTTATTTTGTTTAGTTTTTTTATTATTTTATTCTTAGGTTTTATTTAGTTTAGGTTGGCTTTTAGCTTTTATTTTTAGGGTTTTGCTTAGGGTTAGTTTAGGGTTTAGGGTTTATGGTTTAGGGCTTAGGGTTTGGGGTTTAAGGTTTAGGCTTTAGGGTTTAGGGTTTAGGGTTTAGGTTTTAGGGTTTAGGGTTGTTTATGGTTTAGGAATTTTTTTGGTAAAAGTTAGAATTTTTTATCATAAAACAAAAAGATATAATGTCCTTAAAAAGGGTAAAGCTCTAAAATTCTTCTACTGAGATTTAAAAACCTAGCTAAATCCCCATCTTAGTACATTTAGAAAAGAAAAGAAAACAAAAGAGAAAATACAATGATAGAAAGCATAAGAGAAAAGACACAAAGTAAGACTAAAACAAATCTAAATAGTAAAAGGATAAGTCAAAAGTAGTTCATGATATCTTTGAGAAAGAAAGATAAGCAAGATCCAAGAACACTTGGGTTGACTGAGTAATGACCATTCCTCTCAGAAAAGTTCCAAGTAAAAGAAATCAAAACACTACAAAGGCAAAAGTCATAGCTAAAGGATAAGGATAAAGAGGGGAAAACAGAGCAGAAAGAGTAGCTCAAAGCTTTAGGATCATCTCAAGGGGCAACAATACATATGAGCATCCAAACTTAAAAAGGTTTACAATAATATGTAATGCTACAACTAGAGAAAAGAGGTGAGTAGCATCAAAGCCATGATAGCGATACGATACAAGCAAACATCCAAGGCCAACAGTCCATAGAGTTCTAGATCCTGTACCATTAAACAGAGAGCAACCGAACATTAACTTGCTAGCAAGAAAACCATGAAACAAAATCCACAATAGGATAACCACAATAACTTAGAGAGAGGTTAGAATACAGTTAGAACATAAACAATAACCATTATCCAAATACACATCCAAGCTCTAAACTAGGGAAAACCAGAATAAGCCATCAACAAGCAGCAGAACCATGCCAATAGAGAGAAAAACCAAAAAGGAAAAAGTAACCAACCAAGATTCTAAAGACAACTAAAAGACCTACAACCAAACCAACTTAGTAAAATAGCCATAAGGCAGCCACTAAAGAATAACCCATCATAAGTAACCAACAAAGGATGCATCGCCAGCAACCAAGGAAAAGAAGAAAACTAACAAACCACCACACAATAGAGGTCCAAAAGAAGCACAACCACCATCGAAAGGTTAGTCAGAGTGCCAAAAACTAAACTTCCCCAGCAACAAAGTCTAACCTGACATGAAGCATTATAACAACATAAAATGTGTTGCAAACAACGCACCCAACACAGCTAATCCTAGGAGAATAAGCAAACACAAAACCAAGGCAAAAGAAGGATCCAACAATAAATAATAAGGAACTGGGAGGCAACCCCAAAAAGTAGTCGAAATTTCTGAGAAAGAGAATATGCAATTCTGGGGAAGGCCACCCACAACCATGAACAACTAGTAAAAGTAATTTCAAGAGGAGATCCAACTAACCAACAGTGTAGAAAATAGAATAAAGCTTGAGAAAACCATCTCATCCACCGGACAAGGTAGAGAAGAGACCACCAGACAAAAAACTAAGCCAACCTAGGTTGAAAAGATAAGAACCACCAGGGAGTAACCACTAGGCCAACCCAAAAGTAAGAGGTCAAAAAAATAACCTAACTCAAGCTAAAAAGTGAAAATAAGTTTATGGTTTAGGGTTTAGGGTTTAGGTTAGTTTAGGTTTAGTTTTATTTTAGTGTTTAGCTTTAGTTTAGGATTTTGAGTTTAGTGTTAGTTTAGGATTTAGTTTTAGGTTTAGGGATTTTAGGGTTTAGGGGTTTAGGTTTAGTTTATGGTTTAGGTTGTATGGGGTTTAGTAGTTTTAGGGTTAGTTTATGATTTTAGGTTTAGGGTTTAGGTTTAAGTTAGTTTGGCCCAGTTTAGGGTTTATGGAGGGTTTTTTTAGTTTGGGTTTTAGGTTTTAGGTTTTGGTTAGGGTTTTTTTTCAAGTTTATGGTTTATTCTAGGTTTAGGGTTTTCAAAATTCAAACCTAGGTAGGTTTATTTAGTTTATTTTTTATTTATTTTAGTTCATTTAATTTTTATTTTATTTAGGTTTTTTTTTAATTTTTTTTAATTTAGTTTATTTATTTTATGTTTATTTATCTTAGTTAAGGTTTTTATTTTAATTTATTTTTTTAGGTTTAGGTTTGGGTTTATGTTTTTTTAGCTTAATTTTACTTTTATTTATTTTTCTTGGTTTAGGTTTAGGTTTAGGTTTTTATTTTATTTTATTTTGATTTAGGTTTTAATAATTTATTTTAGGTTTATTTTAGGTTTTATTTTTTAGTTTAGGTTTACATTTATTTTTAGTTTATTTTATTTTATTTAGTTTATGGTTTAGGTTTAATTTTGGTTTAGGTTTAGGTTTCATTTATTTCAATTTAATTTATTCTAGTTTATGTTTAGGTTTATTTTATATATTTTAATTTTTAGGTTTGTTTTTTGATTTAAGTTTATTTTATTTATTTTAGGTTTTATTTTTAGGTTTATGCTTTATTTAGTTTTTTTATTTTATTTAGGTTTTATTTTTAGGTTTATTTTTATATTTTATTTATAGGTTTTTTATTTATTTTATTTTAGTTTAATTTTTATTTTTCATTATTTTTTTTAGGTTTAAGTTTAGGTTTTTTTTGTTCTATTAATGTTTAGCTTTTTTATTTATTTTATTTTTTGGTTTTATTTAGTTTAGGTTAAATTTTTTAGGTTTTGTTTTGGTCTTTAGTGGTTTTTTTTTAGGTAGGTTTTAGTTAGGGTTTATGGTTTTACTATTTAGGGTTTAGTGCTTTTGGGTTTAGGGTTTAGGGTTAGGGTTTTTTTTTAATTTTAGTTTTAATATTTTTATTAATTTTTATTTATTTTTTAAAATTAAGTAAACTAGTAGGTTTAGGTTTATTTAGTTTATTTGTTATTTATTTTAGTTTATTTTGAATTTTTTTATTTAGGTTTATTTTTTATTTTTATTTATTTTAGTTTATTTATGTTAGGTTTATTTATTTTACTTTATTTTAGTTTTAGTTTAAGTTTATATTCTATTATTTTATTTATTTAATTTTTTGGTTTAGGTTTTTTTTTTATTTTTTTTAGGTTTTGGTCTTTATTTTAGGTTTATTTTATGTTTTATCTTTAGTTTAGTTTAGGTTTATTTTTAGTTTATTTTATTTTATTTAGTTTAGGGTTTAGGTTTAGTTTATTTAGGTTTAAGCTTATTTATTTATTTTAGTTTAGTTTATTTTATTTTGTTTATTTTATAGTTTATTTTTTAGTTTAGGTTTTATTTTTTTATTTTTGTAGGTTTTATTTTAGGTTCATTTTTAGGTTTAGGTTCTTATTTAGTTTTTTAATTTATTTTAGGTTTATTTTATTTTATTATACTTAGTTTTATTTTTTATTTAAGTTTTATTTTAGGTTTATTTTATTTTTTTAGTTTAGTTTAGAGTTTTATTTATTTTATTTTAGTTAAGTCTTTATTTTTAATTTTATTTTATTTTTAGGCTTAGGTTTAGGTTTAGGTTTTAGTTTAGGTTTTTATTTTAATGTATTTTTTTTTATTTTATTAAGGTTTAGATTTTTTTTTATTTTATTTTAGATTTTATTTATTTTTTGGGTTTAAAGTTTTAGTTTTTAGGGTTTTATTTTAGGGTTTAGGTTCTGGGTTTTTTTTTCTTAATTTTAATTTTAATTTTTTCATTTTTTATTTTTAAAATTAAGTAAACCAGTAGGTTTAGGTTTATTATGTTTATTTTTTTATTTATTTTAGTTTATTTTATATTTTTTTTATTTAGTTTATTTTTTATTTAGTTTAGTTTATTTATGTTAAGATTATTTATTTTAGTTTAGGATTCATATTATAGTTTTTTTTAGTTTTAGGTTTAAGTTCACGTTTATTTTTTAGTTTAGTTTATTTTTTTTTGGTTTTTTTTATTTCTTTTTTTATGTTTAGTTTAGGTTTTATTTTTTAGGTTTAGGGTTTAAATTTTTATTTTAGGTTTATTTTAGGTTTAATTTTTTAATTTAGGTCCTTTATTTTTTTAATTTAATTTATTTTTTAGTTTAGGTTTAGGTTTAGTTTATTTTAGGTTTTATTTATTTTAGTTATTTATTTTAGGTTTAGGTTTATTTTATTTTATTTTGGGTGTTTTTTTTTTTAGGTTTAGATTTTATTTTATTTTATTTTATTTTTTTTTAGGTTTTTATTTAGTTTTATTTTTATTTTATTTTATTTTATTTAGGTTTTGTATTTTTTTACTTTAGTTTAGGTTTTATTTATTTTATTTTAGTTTTTTACTTTTTATTTTATTTTATTTTTTAAGTTTAGTTTTGTTTTATTTTATTTTATTTTTTATTTTATTTTTGTTTAGTTTTTATTTATTTTATTTTAGTCTATTTAGTTTAGGTTTTGGTCTTAGCTTTTTAGGGTTGGGGGTAGTTTAGGGTTTAGGGTTTGGCATTTAGTGTTTAGGGTTTAGGGTTTAGGATTTAAGGTTTAAATTTTAGTGTTTAGGGTTTAGGTTTTAGGTTTTGGGTTCAAATTTTAGTTTAGGGTTTAGGGCTTTTAGATTTTTTTTTTTAAACAGGGAACAAATTTAGATTCGATATTTCTTCTTTTTCATTTCATCAACCAAGTAACACACCAATTTTTCTAAGACACAAGTGACAACTTAGATAAAAAATGAGCAGGCATAGAGCAAACCAAAAACCCTAGGTAACTATAATCATTTCTACTGCAAAGACACAGTTCCATAAGTAGTATATCTGATTGACTGTTATTCAATTTCTCCAGTTCCTATCAACCACCCCTCTCTAGTAGTGGGATCCACCATCATATCCCTAATCTCTCCCTCAGTCACCACCATAGCTGTAACCTCCATCGATCCTCCCGCCTCTAAAACCACAACTGCTCCGATGACCACCTCCACATTCACCAGCACCTCCAGATCCCCCACCACCATTGCGTTAATCATCGCCTCCACCGCTAGATCTAGACTGAGCTTAGTTGATGGTGATGTTCCTGCCATCAAGGTTATGCCCATTCTTAGGGGTTAGGTTTAGGTATAAGTTTATTAGATTTTAGGTTTTATGTTTATTTTTAATTTATTTAGTTACTTTAAGTTTAGGTGGTTTGGGTTTATGGTTTGGTAGGGTTTAGGGTTTAGGGTTTTTTTTTGAGTTTAATGTGGTTCAGTGTAAGATCATAGCTCAGTTGTGGCTCAGGTTTTAGGGTTGTTAGGTAGTGGTAGGTCTTTAGGGCTCATGGCTCAGGCTCAAAGCCCAGGGCTCAGGGTCAGGTCAAGGCCCAGGCCTGGCTCAGGCCTGTATCAGTGGCCTGGGCTCCAGAGCTCAGTGGCCCAGGGCTCAGTGGCTCAGTGGCCAATTAGGCCTGGGAGCTCTGGCCTTTTAGGGCTCAGGATCAGGGTCATGACTCAGTGGCTCTGAAGGCCTATCAGATTAGGCTCAGGGCCTGTTTGGGCTCAGGGCCCAGCCTGGGTTTTAGGGCCCAGTTTAGGCCTAGGGTTGGCCTAGCTCAGTGGCTCAGGGTTTTGTGAGTTTAGGGTGGTGGTAAAAAAAAATCAACAAACCAGCATAGGTTATTTAGATCTTTTATTTATTTTATTTTTATTTATTTTATTTAGGTTTATATTTTTTATTTTAGTTTAGTTTTATCTTAGGTTTATTTTATTTTAGTTTAGGTTTATTTTTATCTTAGTTTATTTTCTTTATAGGTTTAGGTTTATTTTAAGTAGTTTATTTTATTTTATCTTTTGGTTTAGGTTTATTTTTTTATTTATTGGTTTAATTTAGGTTTATTTTATTTTTTGTTTATTTAGTTTAGTTTTTTTATTTTTAGGTTTTTTTAGTTTAGGCTTAGGTTTTCTTTATTTTATTTTATTTTATTTATTTTTTAGGTTTATTTTATTTTATTTAGGTTTATTTTTATTTTATTTGGTTTATTTTAGCTCATTTATTTATTTTATTTTTTTATTTATCTTTTTTTTTTATTTATCTTTTAGTTTAGTTTATCTTTATCATTTTGATCTTTTTTAGTGTTTATGGTTAAGCTAGGGTTTATGGTTACTCATGGTAGTTTGGCTCAGGGTTTAGTGGGTCAGTGGTTTGGGTTTAGGTTTAGGGTTGTTTAGTTTAGGGTTTAGGGTTTAGGCATAGTCTGGTTTAGGGTTTAGTTTTTTAAAGTTTAGGGTTTAGGGTTTAGGTGGGTAGGATTTAGGGTTTAGAGTTTTAGGGTTTAGGGTTTAAGGTTTAGGGTTTAGGGTTTACAGTTTAGGGTTTTTGGGTTTTTTTTTGGGAAAGTTAGAATTTTATTACCATAAAATTAAAAGATACAATGTCTTTAAAAAGGGTAAAGCTCTAAAATTCTACTGCTCTCAAAGCTACAACAAACCTAAAGAGCTAAACCCCCATCTAAGTACATTAGAAAAAGAAAAGAAAATAAAAGAGTATACAACAGCTAAAAGCATAAGAGAAAAAAACACAGAGTAAGACTAAAATAAATCCTGAAAATAGTAAAAGGATGAGTCACAGAGTTCATGATTCCTTTGAGAAAGTAAGATAAGCAAGATCCACAAAGAACATCACTTGGCTTGACCGAGTAACGACCCTTCAGAAAGTTCCAACCTATAAAAGAAATCAGAAAAACAGCAAATGCAAAAGTCATAGCTTTGGGTTAGTCCTCAAGGGGAAACAATACATATGAGCATCCAAACTCATAAAGAGGGGTTACAATCAAATGTAATGCTACCAATCGAGAGAAGAAGAGGTTTGTAACATCAAAGCCATCATAGCCAGCATACCTGATACAAGCAAACTTCCAAAGCCAGATCAGAGTTCATCTTGCAACATTAAACAAAGAGCAACCGCCAACAACCAGCTTGCAGCTAAAGCACCAAGGAAAACTAGAACCAGCAATCAGCAAGCACTAGACCATTGCCAATTAATAGAGAAATAGCCAACAAAACCAAGATTTGAGCCCTCAAGCCAATGTCCAAACAAGTAATAGTCACCAAGCCAAACTAGGGTTAACAACCACAAATGACTAAACATGTAAAATGAAACCATCAATTGAAGGAAACATAAGATGCACGGTAAATCACCAAGATAAAAAACATCCACATAAATAAAGGGGGCCACCAACCACCAAAAACCAAAAAAGTTCAATCCAAAAGGATCAACAAATATTGGTACAAAAAAAGGCTCCAAAGAACTTTCCAAGAAGAAGGAAAAGACCAACCAAGATTCCAAGGACAAGCTCCAACCAAACTAGTAAAGTAAAATAGCCATAAGTAAAACCACTAGAGAACAACCCATCATAAGTAACCAACAAATGAAGCATCCCCATCAGCCAAGGAAATGTAAAAAACCAACAAAGCACCACACAATAGTGGTTCAAAAGAGGCACATCCACCATAGAAAGGCAACAATAGAAGCTAGCCAGGACAAATCAAAAATTAAAACTTCCCTAGCAACAAAGACTAACTTGACAGGAAGCATAATAACAACACAAAATGTGTTGCAAATAATGCACCCAACAGAGGCTAATCCCCAGAGAATAACCAAACACAAAACCAAGGAAAAAGTAGTATCTAGTGACAAACAATAAGAAACTAGAAGGCAACCCAAAAAAAAATAGGTAGGAAATTCTCTAAAAGAAGGCCCAGAAAGGCAACAACTAATAGTAGTTCCCACTCAAAAGGCCACCCATCCAATAATGAAAAACCAGAAAAAAGTAATTCAAATTCAAGAGGAAAGCCAACAAATAAACCAGTGCAAAAAATAAAATAAAGCCAGAGCAGAAACTATCTCATCCCCCAACAAACAATGTAACAAGGCAGAGAAGACAACAACCACCCGGTCGAAAAAACCAAGCCAACCTAGGCTGGAAAGACAAGAACTACCAGGTAGCAACCACTAGCAAACCCAAAAGTAAGAGGTCAAAAACATAACCCAGCTCAAGCTAAAAATTGAAAAATAAGTTTAGGGTTTATTATTTAGTGTTTAGGGTTTAAGGTTTAGTGTTTAGTTTAGTTTATGTTTTGAGGGTTTAGCTTTAGGGTTTAGGGTTTAAAGTTTAAAGTTTAGGGTTTATAGTTTATTTAGGGTTTAGGGTTTGGGTTGTTTGGTTATTTAGGGTAGGTTAGTTAGTTTTAGTTTTATGCTTTAGTTTAGGATTTAGGGTTTAGGGTTTAGGTTTAGGGTAAGGTTTAGTTTAGGGTTTAGGTTTTGGTTTAGGTTTAGGGTCGAGGTTTTATTTTAGGTTTCATAGTTTTCTTAAAAATTAAATAAACTTGTAGGTTTAAATTTGTTTAGTTTATTTTTTATTTATGTTTTTTTATTTTATTTTATTTATATTTATTTAGGTTTATTTTTAATTTGTTTAGGGTTAGGTTTTGGGGTTTAGGATTTAGAGTTTAGGGTTTTAGGGTGAGGTTTAGGGTTTAGGTTTTGGTTAGGTGGGTTCAAGTTTTAGTTTTTTAGGGTTTTGGTTTTTTTTAATAGAGAACAAAGATTCATTATCTTCTTTGATTTCATCAACCAAGTATCACACCAAGTTTTCTAAGACACAAGCGACAACATAGATAAAATGAGCATGCATAGAAAATCAAAACCTTAGATAACTAGAACTCTCTACTATAAGATATGTTCCACATGCGTAGATCGGATCGATCATTCTTCAATTTCTCCTGGTCCCATCAAAACCACCCCATCCTCTCGAGTAGCAGGATCCACCATCATATCCTCGATGTCTCACATTGCCACAACCAAGGTTGTAATCTCCTCCTCCGCCTCACAATAACCACCGCTCACCACCACCTCCATATCCACCAAGTAGATCCACCACCACTGATAGCCTCGCTTCTTCCACCACTAGATCTAGACCGGTGCCTGGTGATGATGTCCTTTCATCAAGGCTGCCCAATCTTTGGGTTTACATTTAGGTTTTGGTTTATTAGGTTGTAGGTTTTAGGTACATTTTTAGTTTATTTAGTTACTTTAGGTTTACATTTAGGTTTGGGATTAGGGTTAATAGGTTTAGGGTTAGGGTTTAGGCTAAGGGTTTAGGTTTAGGATTTTTTTTTGAAAGATAGAATTTTATTACCATAAAAAGAAAAGATATAATGTCCTTAAAATGGGTAAAGCTCTAAAATTCTACTATTCTTAGAGCTACAAGAAACCTAAAGAGCTAAACTCCCATTTAAGTACTTGAGAAAAAGAAAAGAAAACAAAAGAGCAAATAGAATAGCTAAAAAGCATAATAGAAAAAAAACATAGAGTAAGACTAAAACAAATCCTGAAAATAATAAAAATAGCAGTAGTTCATGATATCTTTGAGAAAGCAAGATAAGCAAGATCCATAGTAACAACACTTAGGTTGACTGAGTAATGACCATTCCCTATGTAAAGTTTCAACCTATAAAAGAAATCTATTAAACACTACAAATGCAAAAGTCATAGCTAAAATGATAAGCATAAAGAGAGGAAAAGGAGAGAGTTGAGAAAGAGAATGCTTAAGTTATGATCATCCCAAGGGCAACAATACATATGAGCATCCAAACTTCATAAAGAAGGGTTACAATCATATGTAATGCTATGAACCTGAGAGAAGAGGTGAGTAACATCAAAGTCATCAGAGTCAACATATCTAATACAAGCAAACATCCAAGGAAAGCAGTACATACAGTTCTAGATACTAAACCATTAAACAAAGAACAATCGGCCAGCAACCATTTAGAAGCCAAACCACCAAAAAAAACTACAACATACTAATCATAATAATCTAGATAGAATAAAGTCGAACACCAACAACAACCATTATCCAAATACCCGAAGCTCTAAACCAAGGAAAAGAACCAAACCATCGCTAGCAAATGCCAATTAATAGAGAAACAACCAACCAAACTAAGATAGAGGCCTCAAGCCAAAGTGCCAACAAGTAGCAGCCACCATGCCAAGGGTGAGCACAAATGACTAAAACTAAAATGAAACCATCAACTAGCCAAAAGTAATTCAAGTTCAAGATGAGAGCTAATAGACCAACCAGTGCAAAAAATAGAATAAAGATAGAGTAGAAACATCTCATCAACTAGCAACTAGAGTAACAAAGCAGAGAAGATAGTAGCCACAAGAAAGAACCAACCCAGTTGGAAAGACAAGAACCACTAGGTAGCAACCACCAAGCCAACCCAAAATCTAGATGTAAAAAACATAACCCAACTCAGCCAAAAAAGTAAAATAAGTTTAGGGTTTAGGGTTTAGGGGTTTAAGGTTTAGGGTTTAGGCTAGGTTTTAGAGTTTATGGATTAGGGTTTAGTGTTTAGTGTTTAAGCTTTAAGGTTTAGGGTTTTGAGGGTTTAGGGTTTAGGGTTTAGGCTTTAGGGTTTAAGGTTTTGGGTTTAGGGTTTAGGGTTTAGGGTTTTTTATGGTGTAGGGTTTATGGTTTATGGTTTTTTAGGGTTTAGGGTATAGGGTTTAATTTAAGTTTAGGGTTTTTTAAAAATTAAGTAAACTGGTAGGTTTAGGTTTACTTAATTTATTTAGTTTATTTTTTATTTATTTTAGTTTATTTTATTTTATTTTATTTAAGTTTATTTTAATTTTATTTAGTTTAGTTTATTTATTTTAGTTTAGGTTTTATTTTAGTTTATTTTTTAGGTTTAGTTTAGGTCAATGTTTACTTTTTAATTTTATTTTTTTATTTTATCTTTAGGTTTAGGTTTTATTTTTATTTTAGGTTTTATTTTGGTTTTATTTTATTTTTTTTAGGTTTAGGTTTTGAATTTATTTTAGTTTATTTTAGGTTTTATTTTTAGATTAGGTTTAGGTTTATTTTAGTTTTAATTTTATTTAGTTTAGGGTTTAGGTTTTATTTTTTTAGGTTTAGGTTTATTTATTTAGTTTAGTTTATTTAGTAGTTTAGGTTTATTTTATTTTGTTTATTTTAAGTTTAGGTTACTTTTTAGTTTTGGGTTTGGTTTTATTTTTATTTATTTTAGGTTTAGGTTTTATTTAGTTTTATTTTATTTTATTTGGGTTTATTTTATTTTATTTTAAGTTTTTTATTTTATTTAGTTTTATTTTAGGTTTATTTTATTTTTAGTTTAGTTTATTTTTTTATTTTATTTTATTTAGTTTTATTTTTTATTTTATTTTATGTAGGTTTTGGTTTAGGTTTTAGTTTAGGTTTTTATTTTATTTTATTTTTATTTTATATAGGTTTAGGTTTTTATTTATTTTATTTTAGGTTATTTTTTAGTTTTGGTTTTAGTTTAGGTTTAGGGTTTAGGGTTTAGTTTAGGGTTTAGATTTGGAGGGTTTAGGTTTAGGGTTTAGGGTTTAGGGTTTAGAATTTAGGGTTAATTTAGGGTTTAGGGTTTAGGGTTTAGGGTTAGGGTTTATTTATTTTATTTTATTTTTTATTTTTTTGAATTAGTAAACCCAGGTTTAGGTTTATTTAGTTTATTTAGTTTTATTTGTTTTAGTTTATTTTATTTTTTTTATTTAGGTTTATTTATTTTTTTTATAGTTTATTTTATTTATTTTAGGTTTATTTATTTTAGTTTATGTTTTATTTTAGTTTATTTTTATTTTAGGTTTAGTTTAGGTTTATTTATTTTAGTTTAGTTTTATTTTTTTATTTTTTTTTTTTAGGTTTATTTTTTTTATTTTTAGGTTTAGTTTAAGTTTTTTATTTTATTTTTTTTTAGTTTAGGTTTTGTTTTTTTTTAGGTTTATTTTTTAAGATTTTATTTTAGTTTAGGTTTAGGTTTATTTTAGTTTATTTTAATTTATTTAGTTTATTTAGGTTTTATTTTATCTTAATTAGTTTATTTTAGTTTTAGTTTAGGTTTATTTTATTTATTATTATTTTTTTTTTTTTAGTTTTTTATGTTTTATTTATTATTTTATTTTGGTTTATTTTAGGTTTAGGTTTTATTTAGTTTTATTTTATTTTATTTTTATTTTAGGTTTAGTTTTATTTTAATTTGGTATTTTATTTTTTAGTTTAGTTTAGGCTTTTATTTATTTTAATTTAGTTTAGTTTTTATTTTTTTATTTAATTTTCTTTTTAGGTTTAAGTTTTGGTTTTGGTTAACATTTTAGTTTAGGTTTTTATTTTATTTTGGTTTAGGTTTGTTTATTTATTTTATTTTTAGGTTATATTTAGTTTAGGTTTAAGTTTTAGCTTTTTAGGGTTTAGGGTTTAGGGTTTAGGGTTTGGGGTTTAGGGTTTAGGGTTTAGGGTTTAGGGTTTAGGTTTTTAGGGTTTAGGGTTTAGGGTTTAATGGTTTAGCATTTAGGGTTTAGTGTTTAGGGTTTAGGGTTTAGGGTTTAGGGTTTAGGGTTTCGGGTTTAGGTTTAGTTTAAGTTTTAGTTTAAGGTTTAGGTTTTAGTTTAGGGTTTTTGGTTTTTTTTTTAACATAGAATAAATTCGGATTCAACATTTCTTTATTTTGATTTCATCAACCAAGTAACACGCCAAGTTTTCTAAGACACAAGAGACTACATAGATCAAAATTGTGCACGCATAGAGCAAATTAAAAACCTTAGATTGCATGAACTATCTCTATTATAATGACGGTTCCATAGGCAGCAGATCATATTAGCTGTTCTTCAGTTTCTCCAATTCCCATTAGAACCACCCCGGCCTCTCGAGTAGCAGGATCCACCATCATAACCCTGATCTCTCCCTCTGCCACCACCATGCAACCTCCGTCGGTCCTCCCACCACCATAACCACCACTGCCCCGACCACCACCTCCAAATCCACCAGCACCTCCAGATCCCCTACCACCACTACGATAACAACCACCTCTGCCTTCGCCTCCACCACTAGATCTAGACTTAGCCTTGTTGATGGTGATGTTCCTATCATCAAGGTTCTGCCCATTCTTAGGGTTTAGGTTTATTTTAAATTTATTTAGTTACTTTAGGTTTAGGTTTATGGTTTGGGGTTCAAGATTTAGGGTTTAGGGTTTATTGGTTTAGTTTAGTGTTTGTTTTTTAGGGTTTAAGGTTTTAGGTTTAGGGTTTAAGTTTTAGAGTTTATGCTTTTAGAGTTTAGGGTTTAGGGTTTAGGTTTAGGGTTGTTTTAGGTTTGGGGTTTAGGGTTTAGATTTTAGGTTTTAGGATTTAGAGTTTAGGGTTTTTTTTTGGGGTGGGGGGTGGGGGGGGGGGGGGGGGGTTAGGTTATAATTTTATTACCATAGAAGGAAAAGATACAATATCCTTAAAAGGGGTAAAGCTCTAAAATTCTACTCCTCTCAGAGCTACAAGAAACCTAAAGAGCTAAACTCCCATCTAAGTACATTAGAAAAGAAAAAAAAAAAAAGAGCAAACAACAAATCTAAAAAAGCATAAGAGAAAAAGACATAGAGTAAGACTAAAACAAATCCATAAAATAATAAAAGAATGAGTCAACAATAGTTCATGATTTCTTTGAGAAAGCAAGATAAGCAAGATCCACAGCAACAACACTTGGGTTGACTGAGTACCAACCATTCCCTCTATAAAGTTTCAACCTGTAAAAGAAATCTACACCACACTACAATGACAAAAGTCATAGCTAAAAAGGATAAGGATAAAGAGAGGAAATTGAGAGAGCTGAGAACGAGAAAGCTCAAGCTCAGTTAGGATCATCTCAAGGGTTAACAATACATATGAACAACCAAACTTCATAAAGAAGGGTTTTAATCATATGTAATGCTACCAAAGAGAGAAGAGGTGAGTAACATCAAAGCCATTATAGCCAGCATACCTGATACAAGCAAACCTCCAAGGCTAGCAGTCTATAGAGTTCTAGATTCTGCACCATTTAACAAAGAACCACTGGCCAGCAATTAGCTAGTAGCCAAACCACCAAACAAAAACCATAGCAGACTAATCACAATAACCTAGAGAGAGGCTAGAACAAAGTTAGAACACCAACAATAGCCATTATCCAAATACCCATCCAAGCTCCAAACAAGGGAAAACCTAGAACCAATAGTCAGCAAGCACCAGACCCATGCAATTAATAGAGAAACAACCAACAAAACCAAGATAGGATCCCTCAAGCCAAAGTCCCAACAAGTAGCAGTCACCAAGCCAAACTAGGGTGAGCAACCACAAATGACTAAATAGCTTAAAAATGAAACCATCAACTGAAGGAAACATAAGCTGCATCTAGTGCAAATCAATAGAAGATAAAACAGTCACACAAAAGGGGGCCAAAGGCAGCCACCAACCACCAGAAACCAAAAAGTCCAATCTAAAAGGATCAACAAAGGTTCAGCCAGCATAGAAAAAGGCTCCAACAAATTGTCCAAGAATAAGGAAAAGACCAACAAGGAAAAAAATTCAACCAACCAAGATTCCAAGGACAACTAAAGTCCTCCAACCAAACCATACATAAATCACCATAAGGCAACCACCGAGAATATCCCATAATAAGTAACCAACAAATGAAGCATCCCTAGCAGCCAAGGAAAAGTAGAAAACCAACAAAGCACCATACAATGTCCAAAAGAAGCTCAAAACCATAGAAAGGAAACAAGTAGCTAGTTAGACTTGCCAAAACCAAACTTCAAACAAAAAAACTAACCCGACAGGAAGCATAATAACAATGCAAAACGTGCTACAAACAATGAACCCAGTAGAAGCTAATCTCAGGAGAATTACTAAACCCAAAACCAAGGCTAAAGAAGTATCTAATAAAAAACAAAAAGGAACCGGGAGGCAAACCCAAAAGCAGCTAGGAAATTCTACAAAAGAAGGTTTATAAAAGAAACAACCACTAGGAAGGCCAGCTATCCAACCATGAAAAACTAGCAAAATGTAATTCATGTTCAAGAGGAGAGCCAACAAACCAACTAGTGCAGAAAATAGAATAAAGCTAGAGTAGAAACCATCTCATCCACTAGCAACCAGAGTAACAAGGCAGAGAAGATAGTAGCCACCAGGCCGAAAAAGACAAGCCAACCCATGCTGGAAAGACAGGAACCACCAGGTAGCAACCACCAGACCAACCCAAAGCTAGAGGTAAAAAACATAACCCAGCTCAGGCTAAAAAGTGAAAATAAGTTTAGGGTTTAGGGTTTAGTATTTTGCTTTATAGTTTAGGTTTTTGAGGGTTTAGGGTTTATGGTTTAGGGTTTAGGGATGTAGGGTTTAGGGTTGTAGGGGGTTTATGGTTTAGGGTTGTAGGGGGGTTTAGGGTTAATTTAGGGTTAGTTTAGGGTTTAGGGTTTAGGGTTTTTTCACATTTAGGGTTTAAGGTTTAAGGTTTTATGGTTTAAGGTTTATGGTTTAGGATTTTTTTATGATTTAGGGTTTATTTTAGGTTTAGGGTTTTCTTTAAATTAAGTAAGGGTAGGTTTAGGATTATTTAGTTTATTTTTATTTATTTTATTTTATTTATTTTATTTTTTATTTAACTTTAATTTTTACTTTTATTTAGTTTAGTTTATTTATTTTATTTTAGCTTTATTTTAGTTTAATTTTAGGTTTAGTTTAGGTTTATGTTTGTTTACCAATTTTATTTTATTTTAGTTTTGTTTAGGTTTTATTTTAGTTTTAGGTTTAGGTTTTCGATTTTTATTTTAGGTTTATTTTAAGGTTTTATTTTTTCAATTTAGGTTTAGCTTTATTTTTAGTTTATTTTAATTTATTTAGTCTACAGTTTAGGTTTTGTTTATTTTAGGTTGTGGTTTTGGTTTTATTTATTTTAGTTTAGTTTATTTTAGTTTAGGTTTAGGTTTATTTTATTTTGTTTATTTTAGGTTAGGTTTTTTTAGTTTAAGGTTTAGTATTTATTATTTATTTTTAGGTTTATTTTTTAGGCTTAGGTTATTATTTAGTTTTTATTTTACATTATTTTACTTTAAGGTTTTGGTTTTAAGGTTTTGGGTTTAGGGTTTAAGGTTTAGGGTTTAGTTATTTTAGGTTTAGGGTTTTTAATTATATTTATTTATTTTATTTTTTTTAGTTTTTATTTTTTATTTTATTTTATTTTTAGGTTTAAGTTTAAGTTTAGGTTTAGGTTTAGGTTAGGTTTAGGTTTTAGTTTAGGTTTTTATTTTGTTTTATTTTATTATTTTATTTAGGTTTAGGTTTTTTTATTTATTTTGTTTTTAGGTTTTATTTAGTTTAGGTTTAGGTTTAGGGTTTAGGGTTTAGGGTTTAGGGTTTGGGGTTTAGGGTTGTAGGTTTTAGGGTTTAAGGTTTTGGACTTAGGGTTTAGGGTTTGTGTTTAAGGTTTTAGGGTTTAGTGTTTAAGGTTTAGGGTTTATTTTAGGTTTTGGTTTTTTTTTTTTAAATTACGTAAACTAGTAAGTTTAGGTTTATTTAGTTTATTTAGTTTTATTTATTTAATTTAGTTTATTTTATTTTTAATTTTATTTAGATTTATTTTTATTTTATTTAGTTTAGTTTTTTATTTCAAGTTTATTTATTTGGGCTTATTCTTAGTTTATTTTTTTAGTTTATTTTAATTTTAGTTTAGTTTTATTTATTTTGATTTTTAGGCTTCTAAGTTTTATTTTAGATTTTTATTTTAGGTTTATTTTAAGGTTTTCTTTTTTAGTTTAAGTTTATTTTTAGTTTATTTTATTTTATTTAGTTTAGGTTTAGGTTTCGATTTAGTTTATTTTAGTTAGGGTTAGGTTTTATTTATTTTAGTTTTGGTTTAGGTTTATTTTATTTTTTATTTTAGGTTTAGGTTTTTTTGTTTAGGGTTTAGGTTTTATTTTTTTATTTATTTTTAGGTTTATTTTTTAGGTTTATTTTTTAAGGTTTAGTTTTTATTTTATTTTATTTTTAGTTTAGGTTTAGTTTTTATTTTAGTTATGTTTTTTATTTTTTTAGTTTAGTTTTGGTTTCTATTTATTTTAGTTTTTATTTTTTAATTTTATTTTCTATTTAGGTTTAGGTTTTGGTTTAGGTTTTAATTTTATTTTATTTTATTTTGGTTTAAGTTTTTTTATTTATTTACTTTTTAAGTTTTATTTTGTATAGGTTTATGTTTTTAGCTTTTTATGATTTAGGGTTTAGGGTTAGTTTAGGGTTTAGGGTTCAGGGTTTGGCATTTAGTGTTTAGGGTTTTTTAGGGAAAGTTTGAATTTTATTACCATAAAATAAGGATACAATGTCATTAAAGGGTAAAGCACAAAGTTCTCTTTCCTGAGCTAGAAACCTAAAGAGCTAAACCCCATCTAAGTACAATGGAAAAAAATTAAAGAGCAAATACAATAGCTTAAAAACTAGAAAAGACAAAATAAGACTAATATATAAGAAAGATAAAAGACTAGTGTGACTCATGATCCCTTTGAGAAGTCAAGATAAGCAAGATCCACATCAGTACTTGAGTTGAGTAAAGATCATCCCATCTATGAAGTTCCAACCTACAAAATAAATCTACAAAACACTATAAAGGCAATGGTCATAGCTCAAGAGAAAAAAAGATAAAGTAGGCAATTTAGAAAGAGCTATGAAGAGAAGGCTGCTTAGTTAAGATCATCTCAGGGCAATAATACATATGAGCATCCAAACTTCATGAGAAGGGTTACAATCATATGCATGCTACCAACAGAGAAGATATGAGGAAATATCAAGGCCATCATAGCCATAGTATATAAGCAACCATCAAGGCAAAATAGTCCATAGTGATCCAATTCATGCACCAAATAGAATAGAAAATAGATAGCGACCCACCAACCAAAACCCAATATAAACTAATCAATTAAAGCCAACATCCTAGAAGTTACAACAGGATCAGTGGCCAACCTAAAATAAACCAAGTAGTAACTCCACCGAAGGCACCACCAATAAGAAGAGAAACATGAAAAAGGGGCAGTTAGCATAAATAGGAACGAGTAAAATAGTCCCAAAGGAAACAACAACTACTATCTCAGGCTAGCAATCCAAATCCAAGCAAAACCTCCACCCAAATAGCAAAATAGTAGGAGATATAAGCAGCAGAGAGAGGAAAGCCATAGAGAAGAGGCCAAAGGGTATCCAAAAATTACCATCAAAACCACCAGGCGACCAAAACAAATCCACAACCACCAACCAGAGGCAAATATCAAGAAATAAGGAGAGCCAAATAAACTAGGGAGTCAATACCAATATAACATAAATCCCAAAACCAAGCCACAACACAAGCATACAAGGCAAGGATAGCCACAAAACCCCTCAAGCAGCTAACCCTAGACAACAAGTCCTAAAACATGACCAAAAAAACCACAAGAACTCATATCCTCCACCAACAAAATAGCCAATAAAACCACCTAGGCTAGCAGCCAACAAGATGAGTAGCAGGAGAAATCAAAGGAAAAACTAACACAAACCAGAACAAAACAAAGAAAAGCATACACCCGAGGATAACCAACCTAGAGCGAGACCAACAAGAACCCAACAAAAGCACCAAACCAAACAGCCAACACATCCACCGACCAATAACCAAAATAGCCAAAAAATAGCCAACAAAATCCACTAGCAGATAAAGCCAATACAAAGCCCAAAAAAGTGGGACAGAGCAACAACGGACAAATCCACAACCCACCTGGAGATCTCAAAATTAATTAAGAAACAAATATGGTAGTCACTGACCATGAAGGCCAAGGAGGACCACAAACAAAAATATAAGGAAAGGAACAAGGCTAGAGACAAACAAAACCCTTTCCAATTCCCAAAGAGTAGACAATCACCACAAAGGAGAAAATAAAAAGACAACAACCATAGAACGACTACCTCAATCCACAAGGGAGGAAAGCCAACCAGTGAGAACCCCAAGGACAAACCAGAAAGGAGAACATCAACCACAAAAAACCCAAAATTAAGCCAGCTAGAAGAGGCCAACAACGACCATGAAAAATAACCACCCAAAACAACCAAGAAAATGGAAAGAAGCAAATGACAACCAGTAGAGCCAACCATAGTAGCCAAAATCCAATTGAATAACATAACCAAAACCAAAGGCAAACACAACATCCATTAATAAAAAGGGTAGGCCAAAAATGGGCACAACCACAACCAAATAGGAGACCCTCAAAAAATCACTAGTTGTATGACAAAAGAAGCATAGCATGAGCCATAGAAAGAAAACCACCAGTCTTAGAGGAGAGTGAAATCAATTATAACCACTATGACCCAAAAAAGGGTTTATCAAGTATAGAATGGGGTTAAGAGGAAGGTGGTTTAAGTATAAAATAAACTCAAAAAACCACTTGAGGGAAGCACAAAATAAACAACCAAAAAATAGACTGAATAAAACCACCATAGTAAAAGATCAACAAAAGAGCAGAAGGTTAAAATCTAAGGTAAGGCAGTCCAGTGTTATCCAGATTGACCAGACCATGCATATGCTTAGGTAAGTTATGGTTATCAAATAAAGTGAGCTCATTTAATTCCCCTCCCAAATTAGCTAGGAAATTAGCACAAGCATTACCTTCACGAAGAATGTAAAAATTATTGTAGGAAACTTGAGAAAGAAGCTTTTTAGTGTGATTACAAAGATAAAATAAGTCAACATTCCCCATTTTTTTTTTATTCAGCATATAAAGTAAAAGAAGAGCATCAACTTCAATCCAAATATTAAAGAGACCTTTGCTTAAACAAATATCAATAGCTTTGTTAATAGCCATGAGCTCAACATAAATAACATAACAAGCTTTGAGAGGGTAGGCAAAAGCACAAATGATAGTACTTTTAAAATCCCTAGGAATTCCATAGCCATATTTGTTTGGGAAATAGAACCATCAATATTGATCTTAAGAAAAAAATTTTAGGCTTAATCCAATGTATCATCCTAATACTCTTGTATTAAGGATCATCATGCAAAGTGATACCCAATTTTTTAGCTACAAATTTATAACCTCTAAAGTGAAGATTACTAATTAAATATGCATTTAACAAAGTATGAATTTTTTTTAGTTCTGGTAAGGATCCTTTTATGGTTCATAGGGATACCGATATTTAGCATCATTTCTATCCATCCAAATGAACCAAAATGGGCAATAACAATTAAAACTTTGATATGACCTTACACAATTTTATGGAAACAAACTTAAAGAAGTTGATATAATGAAGAGAGCCATGAAAATAGTTAGTGTTAAATAAATCATCATGCCATATCCAAAGTTTGGAAGCAATAGCACCATTGACAAAAACATGATTAACATTTTCAATATGAAAGCAACAATAACACTTAGAAGGTAAATAAAACCCTTTAAGCTAGAGCAAGGAATCAACAGAGATGAAGTTATTCAAAATCTTCCAAGCTAAAATAGAATAAGAAATGGGAATGATATTGTTCCAAAGTTTAATGAAAACATTAGAGGTGTTCTAATAAAATTCCAAACCTCTTTAAGAATGAAATCACCATTGTAAGAGAGCTTGAAAAGAATTTGATCCGATTTATTAGAAAAAATAGCGATGTTGTAAAACTTGTCAAAAAAAGAAATAGGAATGTCATTCTCAAGTTTGTTTTTATTTTAATTGTTATTAAGACAAAAAGAGTTAACTTTGATAGCAGCAGTAGAGTGTGTAGATAAAAGAGTCAATAGAGCCATTGCCAATCCAATTGTCTTGCCAAAAGAAGAACCGAATGAATACCCCAAGATATTAAGGATTCAACAACCCATTTAATGGAGCAAAGCCTTTTCCAAAGCGGAGAGTCACCAACTTTATAAGCAAGAGGGTGTTTACCTTGGAAATATTTCTCCATCATAAAATTAGCCCAAAGGCTATCATTCTTTCTAGAATTCCACGAGCTTATGAGAGAAGGTGATAGCTTCATGAGTAGGTTTGCAACCAAGACCACCTTCATCCAAAGGACCACAACATTTATGCGGAAGTCCAATGCATTCTCTTAATAGAATTATTGGACCTCCAAAAACATTTATTAAGCATGCGATCAATTTTGATAAGAGTAGAATTTGTGGGAATAATAGTTTGAATCAAATAAAGAGGAATGAATTGAGAGTGCTTTTAAGAATAGTAAGCCACCACCAAAGGAAAGTAAATGGAATTCCCAAATAGAAATTTTATTTAAAATTTTTTTGAATTAACTCATCAAAAGGAGGGATCATTTTGGACCTTTAAAAGAGGAGCACCCAAGTACTTAAGAGGTAAGTGTTGATGTTTAAAATTAGAGATATGTAGGATTTGATTGATTTTATTATTGGAGATACTTGAAGAAGTAATAAAATAGCTTTTGTTATCATTGATAGAAAGACCACTTTCTCTACCAAATTTATTTAAAACAATCTTGAGGTTCTTGATATGATGAAAGGAAGCATTGCAAAAAATAATAAAATAATCTGCAAAGCTTAAGTGGGAAAAGGAAGACCACCAAAAGTTTTGTAGTACATACTAGGATTATTTAAGAATAACTCATTGATGCTCCTAGATATGTACTCAAAATCAATAATAAATAAAGAAGAGTATCCCTTATCTTAAGCCATGGGAAGAAGGAAAAGCCCAAAGCTTCCCCATTAAGCAAAATAGAGAACCAGACATTATTAATATAATTTTAATAAGAAAAATAAATTTAGTAGAAAACCAATTAAATTAGAATATGGAAAAGGAAATCCAAGAGATATTATCAAAAGCTTTTAGTAATATCTAATTTGAAAAGAATGTTTCCACCTCTAGTCTTTGCATCTAAATCATGAATTAATTCTTGGGCAAGTAAAATGTTATCAAAAATAGATCTACCTCTACAAAAACTAGTTTGGTTGAGAGAGATAATCATATGAAGTAAAAGACTAAGCTGTTGGCAAGAACTTTAGAAATCGCTTATTGAAGAAGGTGTAAAGACTAATAGGTCTAAAATCACTCCAATAGTCGGGTTATCTTTCTTAGGTATGAGAGCATTAGAAAAGCTAGAGAAATATCTAGGAAAAGGATTTCCTAGCCTCAATCAGATCATTTTTAATAATAAAGCAACATTTTTAGAAAAATTGGGTAGTGAAACCCTCCGGACCAGTAATAGAATCTATGTTCATGCTATTAAGAACTTTAAAAATTTCATCTTCATTAGGCATAATAGTAAGAAAATTATTATCATCATTGATAATAATAGAAGGAATTAAGTGTGATTTTGAAATAACTTCATAAGATCAACTCTTATTAAGCATATTTCTAAAGTAATTAATGGCTGAATCTTTAATATCATTATTATCTGTAATCCATTCACTATTGTCATCTTTAATTTTTTTAATATTATTTAAGGCTCTCATTTTATTTACTAATGCATGAAAATAGCTAGTTTTCATGCACCATCTATAATGTGTTTACTAGCAACATTTTGGCATCAATAAGTCTCTTCCATATTTTGAAAATTAACAAGCTTATCTTTCACCTCAGTCAAGTCCTTAATCTTAGAAGTATCAGACATAACAGAGACTTCAAGATCACAAACTAATTTTTCCATATCTTTGATATTAGCAAGAAGGTTTTAAAACAATGCTTGTTCCACCAACCTAGAGTTTGTTTAAGTATTTTAAGCTTAAACCAAAGTGTTTTCATTCCCATAATAGAAATATCAGGATGTAAAGGAGCTTTCCAATTGTTAGCCACAACATTAAAAAATTCAATATGTTGAATCCACATGTTCTGAAATCTAAAAGGAGAGAAATGTTTTAATCTATTAGAATTA
The DNA here is from genome assembly GCA_021442155.1 of Cymbidium sinense. Classification (NCBI taxonomy): domain Eukaryota; kingdom Viridiplantae; phylum Streptophyta; class Magnoliopsida; order Asparagales; family Orchidaceae; genus Cymbidium; species Cymbidium sinense. Next base: position 395,510 of record CM038214.1, on the reverse strand, counting down.
TCTTTAATAGAAACTAAGAGGACCATGATCAAGGTTTTGCATAAATGATTGATAGAAGTAATAGGCCATTAAGTAATCCAATGAGTATTAAAAAAGAATCTGGTCCAACCTTTGCCAAAGTCTAGAGTTTTTCCAAGTATAATTAAAACCCTTAAAACCAATATTAATCAAATTACAATCAAAGATCATATTGATAAATTCTTCCATGGAATGAATATTAAGAGAGAAACCATCACTTCATTTAGAAGAGAACAAAATAGTGTTGAAATCACAACCAACAAACCAAGGTTTATTGATAGAAGTAAAATTAGTCAAGTTATCCCAAAGAAGATTTCTACTAGATCTGCTACAAGATGCATAAACAAAAGAGCCCAAAACACAATAATCACCACAAGAGATTTGAGCATTGACAACTTGATAAAAATCATCAAGAATAGAAATTTCTACAAAGTTATTCCAAAACAACAAATCTTATTACTAACATTAGAAAAAATTTATTAAAATTGATCATTCTAGCAACATGGTTAATTTTATTAGCATGAATAAGTGGCTCAAGAATAATATGTAAAGAAATATTATAAATACAATAAAAATTTCTAATACAATTTTGAATAGAGAGGGTACCAATCCCTCTAACATTCCAAACTACAAAATTAAACATAAAGAAAAGAAAAGCCAGGGGGGAGATTGGAGTAAAATGTACTTAAGAGAAGAGAGGGAGGGTGCAGCAGTTCTAGTGTTTCTTGGCAATTTGGGAGAAAATTTTTTAACATTTTTTTCTTATTCGAATAGAAAGTTTGGAAGCCATTTTCTTTGCCCTTTGAATCATCATCCAAAAAGGATTTAGCAACATTATTCACAAATTTAGGAGAAATCTATTGATGAGAATTGAATTCTCCTTCTTCCAAGACACTAGAATTTATTAAAGATAAATGAGCTTCGAGAATAGAAAGGGAGGGAGCAAAAATTGATTTATTAATAAGGAAAGTGGGAACACTAAACCCATCTTCATCATTAGTGAAATTATTATATAAAAGCAAATCTTTTTGAGAAGTTAAATCATACTGAATTTGAAATATGGAATCAAATTTATCAACCTAATTATCATGAGGTATTAAAGCCAGATTCTTCATTGAATTAGAATGATACATTATATTAAATTTCTCATTTATGTTCTCCATTAAAGCTTCATTTTCATCTATCAAAGCCAGCAAGGTTGCAAGGATCGAATCAGAGGAAACAAAATCCTCATTTAAAAGTTTAGAATAGCTATTATTGTTCATATTAAAAACCTTCAATTGCTAAGAAATAAAAGGTAAATCATTATTAGGAACATTCAAAGAATCCTTTTTTTCCAAAGTATTTTTTGATATTTGGTGAATTACTAGGGTTAGGAATAGAAGTTTTAATAGGGATTTTCTTTTTTGGTGAGGATGAAGAATGAAACATTAATTATCATGCCCATGGATTTTGCGGTGAGAACAAAAGATAGGGAATTTTCAAATTCAATTCTTTGCATATAACCATAATTTTTAGATGCCAACTAGATTTCTTTTGGGCGTTTCTTGGTAATGTCCAATTCAACAAGGATTCTAGCCATTGAAGGGAGATTTTTGTGCATTTGATCAATTTATGGCCAACCAAATAAGGCACATAGTAAAAGGAATTCTAGTTACCAAAATGAATTGCATATTTGGGAGAGAAATCCAAACTAGAATAATTGGGATTCTTCTTTAATATCAAATAGTGGAGACCATTTCACAACCTCATTTGGAAATTGAAAACAAAATAAGAACGATGAGAGAAAACACAAGAGTAATCCAAATCATTTATCAACTGAATCAAAATGTAGTGAGGATCAATTAAACAAATCATAAAAGCATGTGAAAGTTTCAGACTATGAAAGAAAGAGCAAATGTTTTCCAGATTAGGCCTATGAAGAGTAAATTTTCCAACCAAGGTGAATTCAAATGGCTTAGCAAGATTTTCCACAACAGATCAAAACACATAATCAGGCATGCATCAAAGAAGTCAAAATAAGTTCCATGGACTCACAGAATATCATTACCATTGAGAATTTGTTTGAATGATTTCAAGTAGCACAGGTAGATGATTCCTTAGCTGGATCCATAGGACCTTCCATTTTCCCCAGGAACAGTAAAGAAGATGCTAAGCCAAAACGTCACTCCAAGAAAGACATGAAATTAGCCTGCAACTGTCGATTCCAGAAGGGATCCAATGAGAATCACTCAAAATAGCCATCAAGAAGCATCCAAAAAACCCAAAATGAGAGCAAGAAAGGAAAATTGCTAGAACACGAGGAGAGGGCTCGAGCAGTGGGGTTTCTTCACTTTAATTTTTTAATATTATTAGGGTTTAGGGTTTATGGTTTAGGGTTTAGGGTTTAGGGTTTAGGGTTTAAGGTTTATGGTTTTATGGTTTAGGGTTTAAGGTTAAAGTTTTTTATTATTTAGGATTTAAGGTTTAGGTTTTAAGATTAGGGTTTAGGTTTTAGATTTGGGGTTTAGGGTATTTGGTTTTTTTTTAACAGAGAACAAATTCATATTCAGTAATTCTTTTTTTTATTTCATCAACCAAGTAACACACCAAGTTTTCTAAGACACAAGCGATAACATAGATAAAAAATGAGCATAGAGCAAATCAAAACCCTAGACTAGAACTGTATCCACTTTAAGACATTTCCATAGCGACAATTGGATGCCATTCTTCCGTGCCCATCACCAGCCTCTCAGTAGTGGAATCCACATCATATCCCATCTCCCTCAGCCTTCCGAATGTAACCACCATCACTCCTCCTGTCTCCATAACCACTACTACTCTAAAAATTTATTAAAACCGATCATTTTAGCAACATGGTTAACTTTTTTGGCATGAATAATTGGTTCAAGAATAATAAGTAAGGAAATATTATGGATACAATAAAGATTTCTAATATGGTTATGAATAGAGAGGGGACCAATCCCTCTAACATTCAAAACTAAAAAATTAAATATAAAAAAATAAAAAGGGGGAGGGGAGAGTAAAAGTTAATTGAGAGAAGATAGAGGGTCGCAATAACTATAGTGTTTCTTAGCAATTTGGGAAGAAATTTTTTAACAATTTCTTTTTTGAATATAAAGTTTGGAAGCCATTTTCTTTGCCCTTTGAAGAATCATTCAAAAAGGATTTAGCAAAATTAGTCACAGATTTAGGAGAAATATCCTGATGAGAAGTGAATTCTCTTTCTTCCAAGACACTAGAATTTATTAAAGACAAATGAGCTTAGGAATAATAACAAGGGAGGAGCGGATTTATTAAGAAAGCAAGTGGGAACACCAAACCCTTCTTCATCATTAGCCAAATTATTAGATAAAAGCAAATCTTTTTGAGAAGCTAAATTATCTTGAATTTTGAATATGGAATCAGGTTTATCAACTTAATTATCATGAGGTATTAAAGCCATATTCACCATTGAATTAGAATGATGCATAGTATTAAATTCCTCATTTATGTTCTCCATTAAAGCTTCATTTTTTATCCATCAAAGCCAAGGATGCAAGGATCGAATTGGAGAAAATAGAATCTTTATTCAAAAGTTTATAAAAGCTATTATTGTTCACATTAGAAGCCTTCAGTTGCATAGAAGAAGTAAGAGGTAAAACAGCATTCTTAGGAACATTCAAAGAATCCTTTTTCCAAAGTAGTTTTTTGATATTTAATAGTGGTTGGCATAGGGTTAGGAACATAAGTTTCCTTAATAGGGATTTTCTTTTTTAGGTGAGGTTGATGAATGAAATATTCAAAATTATCGTGCCCGTGGATTTTACAGTGAAAACAAAAGACATTGAAATTTTTAAATTCAATTCTTTGCATGTATCCATAATTTTTAGATCCCAACAACATTTTTTTGGGGGGTTTCTTGGTAATGTCTAATTCAACAAGGATTCTAGCCTAAGGATGAGATTTCATAGTTGCCAAATCAATTTACAATGAATAACCAAATAAAGCACCCACAATAAAAGGAATTGATGGTCAATGAAATGGATTTGCATATTGGGGAGAAATCAAACAAAATGATTGAATTAGGGTTTAGGGTTTAGGGTTAGGGTTCTGAGTTTAGGGTTACAGTTTAGGGTTTAGGGTTTAGGGTTAAGGCTTTAGGGTTTAGGGTTTATGATTTAGGTTAGTTTATTGCTTAAAGTTATATTAGGTTTTAGGGTTTAGGGTTTTAGGGTTTTGGGTTTATTATTTAGGTTTTAGGTTTTAGGATTTAGGGTTCTGATTTCGGTTTGGGTTTAGGGTTTTAAGTTTGATTTAGGGTTTTAGGTTTTAGGTTTTAGGGTTCAAGGTTTAGGGTTTAGCGTTTAGGGTTTTTTTAGCATTTATGGTTTAGGGTTTAGGGTTTAGAGTTATAGGTTTAGGGTTTAGGGTTTAAGGTTTAGGGTTATAGGTTTAGGGTTTAGGGTTTACTTGAGAGTTTAGGGTTTAAGGTTTAGGATTTAGGATTTAGGGTTTATGGTTTTTAGGTTTAGGGTTTGGGCTTTAGGGTTTAGGGTTTAAGGTTTTTATCTTTTTTATCTTTTTTTCTTTTTTAAATTAAGTAAATAGATAAGTCTTTTTATTTTTATTTATTTTAGTTGATTTATTTTTAATTTTTATTTAAGTTTATTTTTTATTTAGTTTAGTAAATTTATTTTAGGTTTATTTATTTTTGTTTAGGTTTTTAATTTTAGTTTATTTTTTAAGTTTAGGTTTAGGTTTAGGTTTATTTTTTATTTTAGTTTTATTTTTATTTTTTTTAGATTTTCTTTTTTATTTTTAGATTTAGGTTTAGTTTTTTATTTTAATTTTAAAGTTTATTTTATTTTTATTTTAGGTTTAGTTTTTATTTATTTTGGTTTTTTATTTTTATGTTAATTTTTTTAGTTTGGTTTGGGTTTTTATTTATTTTATTTTAGTTTAGTATTTATTTTTTTTTTTATTATTTTAGGTTTAAGTTTAGGTTTAGGTTTTAGTTTCTTATTTTAATTTATTTTATTTTTTATTTTATTTAATTTTAGGTTTTTTATTTATTTTATTTTTAGGTTTTATTTAGCTTAGGTTTAGGTTTTTAGGTTTTTAGGGTTTAGGATTTACGGTTTAGGGTTTATGTTTGTAGGTTTTTGGATTTAGGGTTTAGGGTTTTTTTTTGTTTTGTGGTTTAGGATTTAGGGTTTAGGGTTTTTAGGGTTTAGGGTTTAGTGTTTTGGGTTTAGGGTTTAGGTTTTAGGTTTAGGGTTTATGTTTTAGTTTAGGGTTTAGTGTTTAGGGTTTAGGGTTTAGGGTTTAGGGTTTAGGGTTTAGGTTAGTGGTTTATATTTTAGTTTTGGGTTTATGGTTTAGGGTTTATGGTTTATGATTTTTTTAACATAGAATAAATTCAGATTCAATATTTAATCTTTTCAATTTCATCAACCAAGTAGCACACTATGTTATCTAAGACATAAGCGATGACATAAATATAAAATGAGCTCATATAGAGCAAATGAGAACCTCTAGATAATTAGAATTATCTTTATTAGAAAGACATAGTTCCATAAGCAACGTATAGGATTGGCCATTCTTTAGTTTTTCTAGTTTCCATCAGAACCACCTCCGCCTCTTGAGCAGGGGGATCCACCATCTTATCACTGATCTCTCCCTCGGACACCACCATGGTTGTAGCCTCTGCTTCTCCTTCGGCCTCCATAACCATCACCTTCGTATCCACCATCGCAGATCTAGATCCCCACCGTGATAGCATTGCCTCGCCTTTCTCCAATCTAGATCTAGGTGAGCTTGGTGATGGTGATGTTCTTGCCGTCAAGGTTCTGCCCATTCTTAGGGTTTAGGTTTTGGTTTAGGTTTATTAGGTCTTAGGGTTTATGTTTATTTTTTTTATATTTTTAGTTACTTTAGGTTTATGTTAAGGGTCTAGGGTTTGGGGCTCTGATTTAGGGATTAGGGTTTAGTGTTTAGGGTTTAGGCTTTATGGTTTAGGGTTTTGGGTTTTAGCATTTAGAGTTATGGTTTAGGTTTTAGGGTTTAGGGTTTAGTTTAATATTTAAAATTTAGTTTAAGTTTAGAGTTAGGTTTAGGTTAGTTTAAAATTTAGTATTTAGGTTTAGGGTTTAGGTTTAGGTTTAGGTTTAGGGGTTTTAAGGTTTAGTTATTTAGGGTTTAGGTTTAGGTATAGGTTAGGTTTAGTTTAAGGTTAGGTTTAAAGTTTTAGGTTTCGATTTAGGTTTAGGGTTTTAGGTTTATAGTTTAGTTTAGTTTTAGTTTAAGTTTAATTTAGGGTTTAATGTTTAGGGTTTAGGGATTAGGGTTTAGGGTTTAGTGTTAGTTTAGGGTTTATGGTTTAGGGTTTAAAGTTTAGGGGTTAGGGTTTAAGGTTTAAGGTTTATGGTTTTTTAGGGTTTAGGGTTTAGTGTTTAGGGTTGTAGGTTTAGGGTTGAGGGTTTAGGGTTGTAGGTTTAGGGTTTAGGGTTTTATATTGATTATTTTCTTAAATTAAAGTGATAGGTTTAGGTTTATTTAGTTTATTTTTAATTTATTTTAGATTATTTTATTTTTTATTTTTATTTAGGTTTATTTTATTTTTTACTTAGTTTAGTTTATTTATTTTAGCTTTGTTTATCTTAGTTTAGTTTTATTTCTATTTTATTTTTTAGATTCAGGTTTTAATTTTTATTTTTAAGTTTAGGTTTTAGTTTTTATTTTATTTTTTTAGGTTTATTTTTAGGTTTTTTTTTAGTTTAGTTTTAGGTTTAGGTTTAGTTTATTTTAATTTAATTTATTTCATTTAGTTTAGGTTTAGGTTTAGGTTTAGTTTATTTTAGGTTTAGATTTAGGTTTTATATATTTTAGTTTAGTTTATTTTTGTTTAGGTTTAGGTTTATTTTATTTTTATTTAGGTTTAGATTTTTTTTGTTTAGGGTTTATGTTTTATTTTTTATTTATTTTTAGGTTTTATTTTAAAGTTTATTTTTTATGTTTAATTTTTTAGTTAATTCTTATTTTATTTTAATTTAGGTTTCTTTTATTTTTATTGTATTTTTATTTTATTTAAGTTTTTTGTTCTTAGGTTTATTTTATTTTTTATTTCAGTTTAAGTTTTTATTTAATTTATTTTAGTTTATTTTTATTATTTTATTTTATTTTTTTTAGGTTTAGGTTTAAGATTTAGTTTAGGTTTTTATTTTTTTATTTTTTATTTTATTTCGGTTTAGGGTTTAGGGTTTATTTTATTTTTAAGTTTTATTTAGTTTAGGTTTAGGTTTTAGGTTTTTAGGGTTTAGGGTTAGTTTGGGGTTTATGGTTTAGTGTTTAGGGTTTGGGATTTAGGGTTCAGGGTTTAGGGTGGTGGGTTTTAGGATTTAGGGTTTAGGGTTTGGGAATTTTTTTTTTTATTTTTTTCGTATAGGGTTTAGGATTTATGGTTTAGGGTTTAGGGTTTTTAAAGTTTAGGGTTTAGGGTTTAGTGTTTAGGTTTTAGGTTTTAGATTTTAAGCTTTGGGTTTATATTTTAGTTTAGGGTTTAAGGTTTAGGGTTTAGGGTTAATGGTTTTTTTAATAAAGAACAAATTTAGATTCAACATTTCATCTTTTTAATTTTGTCAATCAAGTAGCACACCAAGTATTAGATGCAAGTGCGACAAGATAAAAAATGATAGAGCATAAATTAAAAACCCTAGATAAATAGAACTGTCCTTATTGTAAAGACATAGTTCCATAAGCATCGATCGGTTGATCTTTTGTTTCTCTAGTTCCCAAGAACCACCACGCCTCTTGAGTAGGATCTTCCATCATATCCTTGATCTCTTCCTCACCACCTTGGTTGTAACCTCCTCGCTCGTCCCTCCTCCATAAACCTCCATATCCACCGGTACCCCCCACCACCTGATAACCACGCCTGCTTTCACCTCCACGAATTTAACCTGCACGGTTGATGGTGATGTTCTACCATCAAGGTTACATTCTTAGAGTTTAGGTTTAGGTTTAAGTTTATTAGCTTTTAGAGTTAAGGTTTATTTTTTATTTATTTACTTTTAGGTTTAGGTTTAGAGTTTAGGGTTAGGGTTTAGTGATTAGGGTTTAGGGTTTAGGGTTCAGGGTTTTGTGTTTTAGGGTTTACTATTTTAGGGTTTAGGGTTTAGGGTTGTTATTTATGGTTTAGGGTTTAAGATTTAGTGTTTATGATTTATGATTTAGGGTTAGCTTAGGGTTTAGTGTTAGTTTAGGGTTTAGGGTTTAGATTTATAGGGTTTAGGGTTATTTAGGGTTTAAGGTTTAAGGTTTAGGTTTAGGGTTTAGGGTTGGTTTAGGGTTTAGGGTTTAGGTTTTAGTTTAGGGTTTAAGTTTAGGGTTTAGAAGAGTTTATAGTTTATGGTTTAGGGTTTTAGGGTTTAGGGTTTAGTGTTTATCTTTATAGGGTTTAGGTTTTGGGTTTTAAGTTTTTTTATGGTTTAGGGTTTAGGGTTTAGTGTTTAGGGTTTAGAGATTTGGGTTTAGCATTAGTTTAGGTTTAGTTTAAAACTTAGGGTTAGGGTTTAGACTTTATTTAGGGTTTAGGTTTAAAATTATAGTTTTAGGGTTTAAAATTTAGGGTTTAGTGTTTAGGGTTTAGTTTAGGGTTAAAGTTTAGGTTAGTTTATGGTTTAAGTTTAGGATTTAGGTTTAGGGTTTATTATTTAGGGTTTAGGATTCAGGGTTTAGGTTTTAGGGTTTAGGGTTTACAATTTAGGGTTTAGGGTTTTAATTTATTTTTTCTTAAATTAAGTAAGCGATAGGTTTAGGTTTATTTAGTTTAATTTTGATTTATTTTAGTTTATTTTATTTTTATATTTATTTAGGTTTAATTTTAATTTATTTTATTTAGTTTATTTATATTAGGTTCATTTATTTTATTTTATTTTTTATTTTATTTTATTTTTAGGTTTAGGCTTTAATTTTATTTTAGATTTAGGTTTGAGTTTTTATTTTATTTTTTAGGTTTAGGTTTTAGGTTTTTAATTTAGGTTTATTTTTAGGTTTTAATTTTTAGTTTAGGTTTACATTTAATTTATTTTATTTACTTTAGGTTTAGGTTTAGGTTTAGGTTTAGTTCATTTTAGGTTGAGGTTTAGGTTTTATTTATTTTAGTTTAGGTTTAGGTTTATTTTATTTTTAATTTAGGTTTAAGTCTTTTTTTGAAGTTTAGAGTTTAGGTTTTATTTTTTATTTTTTATAGGTTTTAGATTAACATTTACTTTTTGAGTTTAGGATTTTATTTAGTTTTTATTTTATTTTATTTTTTTATTTATTTAATTACTTTAGGTTTATGTTTTGGGTTTAAGGTTAGGGTTTAGGGATTAGGGTTTAAGGTTTAGGGTTAAGGTTTTTAGGGTTTAGTGTTTTATCATTTAGTAATTAGAGTTATGGTTTAAGGTTAGGTTAGGGTTTAGGGTTAGTTTAGAGTTTAGGATTTAGGATATAGGGTTTTAGGTATTAGTGTTTAGGGTTTAGGCTTTAGTGTTTAGGGTTTGCGTTTAGGGTTTAGGGTTAGATTTTAGTTTAGAATTTATTTACATTTAGAGTTTAAGGTTTAGGATTTAGGGTTTAGGTTTTAGGGCTTAGGGTTTAGCGTTTAGGGTTTAGGGTATAGTGTTTAGGGTTGTATGGTTTAGAGTTTAGGGTTTATGGTTAGGCTTTTATGGTTTAGGGTTTAGGGTTTAGGGTTTAGGGTTTAACGTTTAGGGTTTAGAGATTACGGTTTAAGGTTTAGGGTTAATTTAGGGTTTAAGATTTACGGTTTTAAGTTTAGGGGTTAGGGTTTAGTATTTAGGGTTTAGGGTTTAAGCTTTATGGCTTTTCAGGGTTAAGGGTTTAGGTTTAGGGTTTAGTGTTTAGGGTTGCAATTTTAGGGTTGAGGGTTTAGGGTTGTAGGTTTAGGGTTTAGAGGTTTTTTATATTGATTTTTTTCTTAAATTAGGTAAGGTGGTAGGTTTAGGTTTATTTAGTTTATTTAGTTTATTTTTTATTTATTTTAGTATTTTTTATTTTTTTATTTAGGTTTTTTTTTTTTATTAAGTTATGTTCATTTATATTAGGTTTATTTATTTTTGTTTAGTTATATTTTTATTTAATTTTTTAGGTTTAGGTTTTATTTTTTCTTTTTATGTTTAAGTTTAAGTTTTTATTTTATTTTTTTAGGTTTGGTTTTAGGTTTTTATTTTATGGTTTTATTTTTTAGTTTAGGTACATGCTTAGGTTTAGGTTTAGTTTATTTTTAGTTTAATTTAATTCATTTAGTTTAGGTTTAGGTTTTCTTTATTTTAGTTTAGTTAATTTTTCTATAGGTTTAGATCTATTTTATTTTTATTTTTGGTTTAGGTTGTTTTTTAGTTTAGGGTATAGGTTTTATTTTTATATATTTTTAGGTTTTATTTTAAGGTTTATTTTTTTTGTTTAGTTTTATATTTAGTTTTTATTTTATTTTACTTTAGGTTTATTTTATTTTTATTATACATTTAGTTTTATTTTATTTTGGTTTTTTTAATTTTTAGGCTTATTTTATTTTTTTAGTATAGTTTAAGTTTATATTTATTTTATTTTAGTTTATTTTTATTAGTTTATTTTATTTTATTTTTAGGTTTAGGTTTAAGTTTTAGTTTATGGTTTTTATTTTAATTTATTTTTATATTTTATTTAGGTTTAGGGTTTAGGGTTTATTTTATTTTTTAGTTTTATGTAGTTTAGGTTTAGGTTTTTAGGTTTTTAGGTTTTTAGGTTTTAGGGTTTAGGGTTTAGTGTTAGTTTAGGGTTTAGGGTTTAGGGTTTAGGGTTTAGGTTTGGTTTAGGGTTTAGGTTTAGGTTTGGTTTTAGGATTAGGTTTTAGTTTTAGGTTTAGATTAGGGCTTTTAGGCTTTAGGGATTATGGTTTAGGGTTTTTAGGCTTTAGGCTTTAGGGTTTAGGGTTTAGGATTTAGGTTTTAGGTTTTATCCTTAAGGTTTATGTTTTAGTTTAGGGTCTAGGGTTTAGGTTAATGGTTTTTTCTAACAGAGAACAAATTTAGGTTCAAGATTTCTTCTTTTTGAATTCATCAATCAAGTAGCACACCAAGTTTTCTAAGATACAAGCGACAACACAATAAAAAATTAGCTCATAAACAAATCAAAATTCTTAGATAACTAGAAGCGTCTATAAAAGCGTTCCATAAGATAGATCGATCGGTCTTTCTTGATTGCTCCTTCCATCAGAACCACCCTAGCCTCTCGAGTAGCGGGATCCACCATCATATCCCTGATCTCTCCCTCCACCACCACCACCACCATGGTTGTAACCTTCAACACTCATCCCTTCTCCACAAATGCCACTACTATATCCACCAGCACCTCCATATCACCCACCACCACTATAATAACTACTGCCTTTGCCTTTTCCTCCACGGTTTGAGAGTTAATGGTGATGTTCCTCAGGTTTTTTTCCCATTCTTAGGGTTTAAGTTTAATTTTATTAGCTTTTAAGGTTTAGGTTTATTTTTTTTCTTTATTTAGTTACTTTAGGTTTAGGTTTTGGGTTAGGGTTTAGCAATTAAGGGTTAGGGTTTAGGGTTTTGGGTTTTGGGTTTTAGGGTTTAGAGTTTAGGGTTAGGGTTTAGGGTTTAGAGTTTAGGATTTTATGTTTAGTGCTTAGGATTTTAAGGTTTATGGTTAGCTTAGGGCTTAGGGTTAGTTTAGGTTTTAGGGTTTAAGATTTAGAGTTTTAGGGTTTGGTGTTTAGGGTTTTAGTTTAGGGTTTAGAGTTTGGGTTTAGGGTTTAGGGTTTAAGTTTTAGGGTTTGGGTTAGATTTAGGGTTTAAAGTTTAGGAGTTTAGGTTTAATTTAGGGTTTAGAGTTTAGGTTTATAGTTAGGGTTAGAGTTTAGAGTTTAAGGTTTAGGTTTAGGGTTTAGAGTTAGGGTTTAGGGTTTAGGTTTTAGGTTTAGGGTTTAACATTTAGGTTTAGCGTTAGGTTTAGGGTTTAAGGTTAGGTTGATTTATGGTTTAGGGTTTAGGTTTAGTTTAAGTTAGGTTTAAGTTTTATTTAGTTTAGATTAAACTTTAGGGTTCAAGGTTAGTTTAGGGTATAGGGTTTATGGTTTAGGGGTTAGGGTTTAGTGTTTAGGGTTGGTTTTTTAGCGTTTAAAGTTTAGGGTTTAGTGTTTAGGGTTGTAGGTAAGGTTTAGGGTTTACAATTTAGGGTTTAGGGTTTAGGGTTTATGGTTTAGGGTTTAAGATTTAGGATTTAGGGTTTTTAGGGTTTAGGGTTTATAATTTAGGGTTTAGGAGTTCTTTTTTAATTTATTTTTTTCTTAAATTAAGTAAGCTGGTAGGTTAAGGTTTATTTAGTTTATTTTTTAATTATTTTAGTTTATTTTATTTTTTTAATTTATTAAGGTTTTTTCTTATTTTATTTAGTTTAGTTTGTTTATATTATGTTTATTTATTTTAGTTTTATTTTTTTATTTTAAGTTTATGTTTTATTTTTTATTTTTAGATTTAGGAATCTATGTTTATTTTATTTTTTTAGGTTTAGGTTTTATATTTTTATTTTAGGTTTATTTTTAGTTTTTATTTTTTTAGTTTAGGTTTAGGTTTAAGTTTAATTTATTTTTATTTTATTTTATTTTATTTAGTTTACATTTAAGTTTAGGTTTAGGTTTAGGTTTAGGTTTAAGTTTAGTTTATTTTAGGTTTAGGTTACATTTATTTTAGTTTAGGTTTAGGTTTATTTATTTTAATTATAGGTTTAAGTCTTCTTTTTTTAAAATTTGGGTTTAGGTTTTATATTTTATTTATATTTAGGTTTTAGATTAACATTTAGATTTTAGTTTTAGGTTTTTATTTAGTTTTTATTTTATTTTACTTTAGGTTTATTTTATTTTCATTTTATGTTTAGTTTTTATTTTATTTAGGTTTTTTTTCTTAGGTTCATTTCATTTTTTAGTTTAGTTTAAGTTTTTATCTATTTTATTTTAGTTTATTTTTATTAGTTTATTTTATTTAATTTTTAGGTTTAGGTTTAGGTTTTAGTTAAGGTTTTCATTTTATTTTAATTTTTTTATTTTATTTAGGTTTAATATTTAGGGTTTATTTTCTTTTTAAGTTTTATTTGATTTAGGTTTCAATTTTTAGGTTTTTAGGATTTAGGGTTTAGTGTTTAGGGTTTAGGGTTTGGGGTTTAGGGTTTAGTCTTTAGGGTTATAGGTTTTAGGATTTAGGGTTTAGGGTTTAGGGTTTAGGGTTTCGTGTTTAGGGTTTTTATATTTTTTTAAGTATACGGTTTAGGGTTTAGGGTTTTTATATTTTTTTAAGTATACGGTTTAGGGTTTAGGGTTTAGGTTTTTGGTTTGGGGTTTATGTTTTAGTTTATGGTTTAGGGTTTAGGGTTTAGGGTTTATGGCTTTTTTTTAATAGGGAAAAAATCAGATTAAACATTTCCTCTTTTAGATTTCATCAAGCATGTAGCACACCAAGATTTGTAAGACACAAGCGATGACACAGATAAAAAATGAAAATGCATAGAGTAAATGAAATAGCCTAGATGACTAGAACTGTCCCCATTGTAAAGACACAGCTCCATAAGTAGTAGATCGAATCATCCATTCTTAAGATTCTCCAATTCCCATCAGTACCCCTCTCAAGTGGCGGGATCTATCATATACCCTCCACCACCACATAACCTCCATTGCTCATCGCCTCCATAAGCGCCACCTTTATATCCACCAAAACCTCCAAATCTCCCATCACCACTGCGATAATCGTTGCCTCCACCTTAGCCTCCACAGTCAGATCTAGACTGAGCCTGGTTGGTGATGATGTTCCTGTCATCAAGGTTCTGCCCATTCTTAGGGTTTAAGTTTAGGTTTAGGTTTATTTGCTTTTAGGATTTAGCTTTATTTTTTGTTACTTTAAGTTAAAGTTTAAGGTTTAAGGTTTAGGGTTTAGGGTTTAGGGATTAGGGTTTAGGGCTTACAATTTAGGGTTTAGTGTTTAGAGTTTTAGAGTTTAAGGTTTTAGGGTTTAAGGTTTTAGTGATTATAGTTTAGGGTTAAGGTTTAGGGTTTAAGGTTTAGGGTTTAAAGTTTAGTATAATGTTTAGGGTTGGAGGTATTTATAGTGTTTAGGTTTAGGGTTTAGGATTTAGGTTTTAATTGGGTTTAGAAACTTAGTTTAGGTCTTGGCTTTATGGTTTTAGGTTTAAGGTTATTTATGGTTTAGGGTTTAAGGTTTAAGGTTTCTAGTTTAGGGTTTAGAGTTTATGTTTTAGGGTTACCATTAGGGTTTAGGGTTTAGGGTTTAGGGTTTAGGGTTTAGGGTTTAGGGTTTAAGGTTTAGGGTTTTAAGGTTTAAGGTTTAATGTTTATGGTTTAAGGTTAGTTTAAGGTTTAGGGTTTAGGTTTAGTTTTTTAGGTTTAGGATTAGTTTAGTGTTTAGGTTTAGTTTAAGTTTAGGAGTTTATAGTTTTAGTTTAGATGTTAGGGTTTAGGGTTTAGGGTTTAGTGTTTATGGTTTAAGATTTACAATTTTTTAGGATTTAGGGTTTAGGGTTGCAGGTTTGTTGGTGATGGTTTAAGGTTGTAGGTTTAGGGTTTATAGTAGGGTTTAGGGTTTAGTTTTAATAGGGTTAGGGTTTAGTTTAGGGTTTAAGGTTGGTTTAGGGTTTATAGTTTAGGGTTTAGGGTTTGGGTTTAAGTTTAGGGTTTAAGGTTTAAGGTTTAGGGGTTTTGGTTTAGGATTTAGGTTTAGGTTTAGAGTTTAGGTTTAGTTTAGAGTTTAGGGTTTCTGATTTAGGGTTTAGGGTTTAGGGTTTTTAAGTTTATGTTATAGGATTTAGGGTTTAAGGTTTAGGTTAGTTTAGGGTTTATGGTTTAAGGTTTAGGTTAGTTTAGAGTTTAGGGTTTAGGGATTAGGGAGGATTTCGAGTTTAGGGCTTTTAAGTTCTTATGGTTTAAGGTTTAGGGTTTAGGTTTCAGTTTGGGATTTAGGGTTTAGGGCTTAAAGTTTTTTTTAATAGTGAAGAAATTCAGATTCAACATTTCTTCTTTTTTTAATTCGTCAACTAAGTAGCAGACCAAGCTTTCTAAGATAAAAGTAATGACATAGATAAAAAATGAGCACATATAGAGCAAACCAAAATCCCTAGAAAACTAGAACTGTGTCCATTATAAAGATACAGTTCCTTAAGCAACAGATTAGATCTGCCATTCTTTAGTTTCTCTAATTTCTATCAGAACCACCCTTGCCTTTCGAGTAGCAGGATCTGCCATCATATCCCAGATCTATCCCTCCACCACCACCATGGTTGTAACCTCCGTCACTCCTCACCTCCATAACCACCACCTCCATATCCACCAGCACCTCTAGATCCACCAGCACCTCTAGTAACATTAGGGTTTAAGGTTTAAGGATAGGGTTTAGGGTTTAGGCTTTAGGGTTTGGGGTTTAGTGTTTAGGCTTTAGGGTTTAGGCTTTTTAGGGTTTAGGGTTTGCAGTTTAGGGATAGCTTACGATTTAGAGTTAATTTAAGTTTTAATGTTTAGGGTTTACGGTTTTAAGGTTTAGGGTTTAGGGCTTAATGTTTAGAGTTTAGGGTTTAGAGATTCGGTTTATTGTTTAGGGTTTAGGGTTTTAGGGATTGGGTTTTTTCAGGGTTTAGGGTTCAGGGTTTAGGATTTAGGATTTTTAGGGTTTAGGGTTTATGATTTAGGGTTTAGAGTTTTTTTATTAATTTTTTTAATTATTTTTTTAAATTAAGTAAATGAGTAGGTTTAGATTTATTTTGTTTATATAGTTTATTTTTTATTAATTTTAGTTTATTTTATTATTTTATTTTTGTTTAGGTTCAATTTTATTTTTATCTAATTTAGTTTATTTATTTTAGATCAAGTTTTTTATTTTAGTTTATTTTAAAGGTTTAGGTTTAGGTTTAAATTTTAGTTTAGTTTTAATTTTATTTTATTTTTTAGGTTTAGGCTTTATTTTTTATTTTTTGGTTTAGGTTTAGGTTTTTATTTTATTTTTTAAAGTCTAGGTTTTAGGTTTGTCTTTTAGGTTTATGGTTTAGTTTAGACTTAGGTTTAGGTTTAGGATTTAAGTTTGTGTTTAATTTTAGGTTTAGGTTTAGGTTTATAGTTTAGGAGTTTATTTAGGGTTTAGGTTTAGGTTTAGGTTTAGTTTAGGGTTTAGTATTTAGGTTTAGGGTTTAAGGTTTAGTCTTTAGGGTTATAGGTTTAAGGTTTAGATTTAGGGTTTATAGTTTTGGAATTATAGTTTAAGGTTTATAGTTTAGGTTTGATTTAGGTAGATTTAGGAGAATTTAGGTTTTTTAGGTTTAGGTTTAGGTTTAAGTTTAGGGTTTAGGGTTTAGGGTTTAGGGTTTATGGTTTAGGTTTTAAGGTTTATGGTTTAGGGTTTAAGGTTTAGTGTTTATGGTTTATGGTATTTTAGGTTTAGAGTTTAGGGTTTAGGTTTTAGGTTTCGGGTTTAGGTTTTAGTTTAGGGTTTAGAGTTTAAAGTTATTTTTTAATAGAGAACAAATTCATATCCAACATTTCTTCTTTTTAATTTAACCAACCATGTAGCGCATTAAGATTTCTTAGACAAAAGTGATAATATAGATAAAAAAAGAGCATGCATAGAGAAAATCAAAAACCCATAGATAACTAGAGCTATCTCTATTGTAAAGACATAGTTCCATAAGCAGCAGATCAGATCGGTCGATCATCAATTTCTCCAGTTCCCATCAAAACAACCACAACCTCTAGCGGAGATCTTATCATACCCCTCGATCAATCGTGACCGGCTTTAACCTCAGCTCTTCCTCCATAACCAACATTGCTCCTACCACCACTCCGTATCCTAGCACCTCAGATCCCCACCACCACTATGAAAATGTTGCCTCCACCTTCCTCCAGCGATCTAGATTGTAGTTGATGCTAATGTTCCTACCATCAAGGTTCTTCCCATTATTAGGGTTTAACTTTAGGTTTATTAGGTTTTAGGTTTTAGGTTTATTTTTATATTTATTTAGTTTCTTTAGGTTTAGGTTTAGGGTTTAGGATTTAAGGTTTAGTGTTAGGGTTTAGGGCTTAGGTTTAGGGTTTAGGATTTAGGGTTTTAGGGTTTAGGGTTTAGTGTTAGGGTTTAAGGCTTAGGGTTTAGGGTTTAGGGTTTAGGGTTTAGTATTTAGGCTTTATTGTTTAGGGTTTGCTTAGGGTTTAGGGTTAGTTTAGCATTTAGGATTTAGGATTGGGTTTTTAGGGTTTAAAGTTTAGGGTTTAGGGTTTATGTTTCAGGTTTAGGGTTTAGGATTTGGGTTTTAGGGTTTAGGGTTTAGGGTTTATGTTTCAGGTTTAGGGTTTAGGATTTAGGTTTTAGGGTTTAGGGTTTAGAATTTAGGGTTTTAGGTTTAGGATTTTTATTTATTTATTTATATATTTTTTAAATTAAGTAAACTAGTAGGTTTAGGTTTCTTTAGTTTATTAAGTTTATTTTTTTATTTATTTTAGTTTATTTTATTTTTTATTTATATTTAGGTTAAATTTTATTTTTATTTAGTTTAGTTATTTATTTTAGGTAATTTTATTTTAGTTTAGATTTTTTATTTAGTTTATTTTTTAGGTTTATGTTTAAGTTTATTTCATAATTTAGTTATATTTTTATTTTATTTTTTAGGTTTAGGATTTTTTTATTTTTAGGTTTAGGTTTAGGTTTTTATTTTATTTTTTTAAGTTGAGGTTTTTGGTTTTTATTTTAGGTTTATTTCTAGTTTTATTTTTTACTTTAGGTTTAGGTTTATTTTTAGTTTATTTTATTTTATTTTATTTAGTTTAGGTTTAGGTTTAGGTTTAGTTTATTTTAGATTCAGGTTTTATTTATTTTAGTTTAGTTTAATTTAGTTTAGGTTTTGTTTATTTTATTTTTATTTTAGGTTTATGCTTTTTTAAAGTTTAGGGTTTAGGTTTTATTTTTTATTAGCTTTTAGGTTTTATTTTAAGGTTTATTTTTTATGTATAATTTTATATTTAGTTTTTATTTTATTTTATTTTAGGTTTCTTTTATTTTTATTATTCGTTTAGTTTTATTTTATTTTAGTTTTTTATTCTTAGGCTTATTTTATTTTAGTTTTATTTTAGTTTAGGGTTTATGATTTATTTTAGTATAGTTTATGTTTTTATTTATTTTATTTTTGTTTTTTATTGTTAGGCTTATTTTATTTTTAGTATAGTTTATGTTTTAATTTATTTTATTTTTATTATTTTTATTAGTTTATCTTATTTTATTTTGAGGTCTATGTTTAAGTTTTAGTTTAGGTTTTTATTTTATTTTATTTTTATATTTTATTTAGGTTTAGGGTTTATTTTATTTTTAGATTTTATTTAATTTAGGTTTAGGGTTTTAAGGTTTTAGGGTTTAGGGTTAGTTAAGGGTTTATGGTTTATGGTTTGGGGTTTGGGGTTTAGGGTTTAAGGTTTTGGGTTGTAAGTTTTAGGATTTAGGGTTTAGGGTTTAGGGTTTAGAGTTTTAATTTTTATTTTATTTTTTTAGTTTAGGTTTTTATTTTTTATTTTAGGTTTATTTTTCAGATTTATTTTTTAATTTAGGTTTAAATTTAGGTTTAGGTTGTTTTTAGTTTAATTTATTTTATTTAGTTTAGGTTTAGGTTTAGTTTATTTTAGGTTTAGGTTTATGTTTTATTTATTTTAGTTATGATTTAGGTTTATTTTATTTTTATTTTAGGTTTAAGTCTTTTTTTAATTTAGGGTTTAGGTATTATTTTTAATTTATTTTTAAGTTTCAGATTAACATTTATTTTTTAAGTTTAGGTTTTTATTTAATTTATATTTTATTTTATTTTATGTTTATTTTATTTTCATTTTATGTTTGGTTTTTATTTTATTTAGGTTTTTTATTCTTTGGTTCATTTTATTTTCTAGTTTAGGTTTTTAGGTTTTTAGGGTTTAGGGTTTAGAGTTTAGGGTTTGGGGTTAATAGTTTAGGGTTTAGGGTTATAGGTTTTAGGATTTAGGGTATATGGTTTAGGGTTTATGGTTTTAGGGTTTAGGGTTTCGGGTTTAGGGTTTAGGGTTTTTTTTAGTATAGGGTTTAGGGTTTTTAGTGTTTACGATTTAGGGTTTAGCATTTAGGTTTTAGGTTTAGGGTTTATGTTTTAGTTTATGGTTTAGGGTTTATGGATTTTTTTAATAGAGAACAAATTAAGATTCAACATTTCTTCTTTTTGATTTCATCAAGCAAGTATCACACTAAGTTTTGTAAAAGACAAGCGATGATATAGATAAAAATGAAACATAAGCAAATGAAAAACCAGATAATTAGAACGTCCCCATATAAGAGACAGTTTCATAAGTAGTGGATGGGATCGGTTCTTGATTCTAGTTCCCATCTACCCCACTATCTAGTAGCGGGATCCATCATATCCACGATCTCTCTGCACCACCACGCTATAACCTCCATTGCTGTGCCTCCATAAGCCACCTCCATATCCACCAACCTCTAGATTCCCACCACCACTGTGATAACCGTTGCCTTTGTCTTAGCCTCCATGACTAGATCTAGATTAATCTAGTTGATGGTGATGTTCATGCCGTCAAGGTTCTGCCCATTCTTGGGGTTTAGATTTAGGTTTAGGTTTATTAGCTTATATGGTTTAGCTTTATTTTTTTATTACTTTAGGTTTTAAGTTTAAGGTTTAAGGTTTAGTGTTTAGGGATTAGGGTTTACAGTTTAGGGTTTAATGTTTTGGGTTTAGGTTTTAGGGTTTAAGGTTTTATGGTTTAAGGTTTTAGTGTTTATGGTTTAGGGTTAAGGTTTAAGGTTTAGGGTTTTAGGTTTAAGGTTTAGTGTCTAGGCTTTGGGGTTTAGGGTTAGCTTAGGGTTTACGATTAGTTTAAGGTTTAGGGTTTAAGATTTAGGGTTTTAGAATTTAGGTTTTAGGGCTTAGGGTTTATGGTTTGGGTTTAAGGTTTAGGCTATAGTGTTTAGGTTAGGGTTTAAGGTTATTTAAGTTTAGAGTTTAAGTTTAAGTTTAGGTTTAGTGTTTAGTTTTGGTTTTAGTTCTGATTAGTGTTTAGGGTTTAGGTTTATAGTTGTCTTAGTTTAAGGTTTAGGTTTAGTTTAAGGTTTAGGTTTAGTGTTTAGGGTTTAAACTTTAGGTTTAGTGTTATAGTATAAAACTAGATTTAACTTTAAAGTTTAAATTTAGGATTATTTAGATGGAGTTTTATTGAGGTTAGTTTAAGTTTAGATTTAGTTTATAGTTTAAACTTTAGGGAGTTTAAAAGTTTATGATTTAAGGTTTTTTTAGATTTAAGTTTAGGTTTTAGGATTTGAGTTAGTGTTTAGTGTTTAGGGAAGTTTAGGTTTAAGTTTAGGAGTTTAGGTTTTCAAGTTTTGGATTAAGGTTTAGGTTTTAAGGTTTAGGTTTAGTATAAGGTTTTAGTTGGTTTAAGTTCTGATTTAAAATTTTAGGTTTAGGTTTAGGGTTTAAGTTTAAGGTTTAGGTTTAGGTTAGTTTAAAGTTTGTAGGGTTTATAGTTTAGTTTAGTTTTGGGTTTAGGGTTTTAGGTTTAGGTTTTAGGTTTAGTTTAGTTAAATTTTGGGTTTATAGTTTAAGGTTTTAGGGTTTATGGTTTTTAAGTTTTGGGTTTAGGGTTTAGGTTTAATATTTAGGGTTTAGAGTTTAGGTTAGTTTAGAGTCTAGGGTTTAGGGTTTATGTTAGTTTAGGGTTTAGTGTTTAGGTTAGTTTATGCTTTAGGGTTTAGGGATTAGGTTTTGAGTTTAGGGTTTTAGAGGTTTTAGAATTTTTAGGGTTTAAGGTTTAGGGTTTAGGCATTAAGCTTTTTTTAAAAGAGAACAAATTCAGATTCAACATTTTTTTCATTTTGATTTCATCAATCTAGTAGCAAACCATGTTTTCTAAGATACATGCGATGACATAGATAAAAAATGAGCACGCATAGAGCAAATCAAAAACCTTAGATAACTAGAACCATTTATACTGGAAAGGCACAGTTCCTTAAGCAACAAATTAGATTGACCATTCTTCAGTAACTCTAGTTCCCATCAGAACCAGCCTTGCCTCTTTAGTAGCAGGATCTACCATCATTTCCCTGATCTATCCCTCCATGACTACCACGATTTCAGTTTAAGGTTTAGAGTTTAGGGTTTGAGTTTAAGGTTATAGGGCTTGGGGTTGTTGAGGGTTTAAAGTTTAGGGTTTAAGGTTTAGGGTTTAGGGTTTAAGATTTAGGGTTTAGGATTTAGCATATTTTGGTTAAGGGTTTAGGGTTTTTTTATTAATTTTGTTAAATTTATTTTTGTAAATTAAGTAAATGAGTGGGTTTAAGTTTATTTTGCTTATTTTGTTTATTTTTTATTTATTTTAGTTTAAATTCTTTTTTTTGTTTTTATTTAAGTTCATTTTTATTTTTATCTAGTTTAGTTTATTAATTTTAGGTTTTATTTATTTTAGTTCAGGTTTTTTATTTTTATTTATTTTTAAGGTTTGGGTTTAGGTTTGGGTTTATTTTTTAGTTTAGTTTTATTTTTATTTTATTTTTTAGGTTTTTGTTTTATTTTTTTTAAGTTTAAGTTTAGGTTTTTATTATATTTTTATAGCTTTAGGTTTTATGTTTTCATTTTAGGTTTAGGGTTTAGTTTTGGCTTAAGTTTAGGTTTAGGGTTTAGGTTTAGGTTTAGGTTGAGGGTTTATAGTTTAGGGTTTAGGTTAGGGTTAGGGTTTAGGTTTAGGGTTAGGTTTAGGGTTTAGGTTTAGGTTTAGGTTTAGGGTTTAGGGTTTAGTGCTTTAGGGTTTAGGGTTTTGGGTTGTAGGTTTTGGGTTTTGGGTTTAGGGTTTATGGTTTAGGAATTATGGTTTAAGCTTTAGGGTTTAGTGTTTAGGGTTTAGAATTTAGAGTTTAGTGTTTTTAGGGTTTAGGGTTTAGGGTTTAGGGTTTGGGGTTTAGGGTTGTAGGTTTTAGGGTTTAGGTTCTAGAGTTTTAGGGTTTAGGGTTTAGGGTTTATGGTTTAGGATTTTAGGCTTTAGGGTTTAGGGTTTACGGTTTAGGGTTTACTATTTAGGGTTTATGGTTTTCAGGTTTAGGGTTTAGGGTTTAGGGTTTAGGTTTCAGATTTTGGGTTTAGGTTTTAGTTTGGGGTTTAGGGTTTAAGGATATTTTTTTAATTGTGAAAAAAATTCATATTCAACATTTCTTCTTTTTGATTTAACAAACCGAGTGGCGCACCAAGTTTTCTAAGGCACAAGCGACGATATAGATCAAAAATGAGCATGCATAGAGCAAATCAAAAATCCACAGATAACTTGAACTATCTCTACTGCAAAGATACATTCCCAGCGTGATTGATCCGATCTGGGTTTCTCCAATTCCATCATCAAACCACCACCTCTCGGCGGGATCCACCGTCATATTTTTGATCTATCCCTCTGTGACCAGCATGGCTGTAACCTCTTTCTCTCCTCTTACCTCCATAACCACCACTGCTATAGGTTTTAAGGTTTAGGGTTTAGGGTTTTAGGTTGTAGGTTTTAGGGTTTAGGGTTTAGGGTTTAGGGTTTAGGGTTTAAGGTTTATGGTTTAGGGTTTTAGAGTTTAGGGTTTAGGGTTTAGTGTTTAGGGTTTATGGTTTTTTGGGTTTAGAATTTATGGTTTAGGGTTTAGGGATTAGGGTTTTGAGTTTAAGGTTTTAGGGTTTTTAGAATTTTTGGGGTTTAGGTTTCAGTTTGGGGTTTAAGGTTTAAGGTTTAAAGTTTTTTTTAAAAGAGAACAAATTCAGATTCAACATTTTTTTCATTTTGATTTCATCAATCTAGTAGCAGACCAAGTTTTCTAAGATACATGCGATGACATAGATAAAAAATGAGCACGCATAGAGCAAATCAGAAACCTTAGATAACTAGAATCGTCTATACTGGAAAGGCACAGTTCCTTAAGCGTCAGATTGGATCGGCCATTCTTCAGTTACTTTAGTTCCAATCAGAACCAACCTTGCCTCTTTAGTAGCAGGATCTACCAGCATTTCCTCGATATATCCCTCCACCACTACCACAGCTGTAACCTCCATCACTCCTCCCACCTCCGTAACCTCCACCTCCATATCCACCAGCACCTCCAATAGGGTTAGGGTTTACAGTTTAGGGTTTAGGGTTAGGGTTTAGGCTTTAGGCTTTAGGGTTTAGGGTTTAGTGTTTATGTTTTAGGGTATAGGATTTTCAGGGTTTAGGGTCTAGGGTTTAGGGATAACTTATGATTTATGGTAAGTTTAGGTTTTAGGGTTTAGGCTTTAGGGTTTTAGGGTTTAGGGTTTTGTGGTTTAGGGTTTAAGGTTTAATGTTTAGTGTTTATGGTTTAGGGTTTCAGTTTAGGGTTTAGAGTTTAAGCAGGTTTAAGGTGGGGGGTTTTAGGGTTTAAAGTTTAGGGTTTAAGTTTAGGATTTAGGGTTTAGGGTTTAGGGTTTAGAATTTAGGGTTTTTAGGGTTTAGGGTTTATGGTTTTTTTATTAATTTTGTTAAATTAGATTTTTTAAATTAAGTAAATGAGTGGGTTTCGGTTTATTTTTTTTATTTTTTTTATTTTTTATTTATTTTAGGTTATTTTATTTTTTTTTGTTTTTAATTAGGTTCATTTTAATTTTTATCTAGTTTAGTTTATTAATTTTAGGTTTATTTATTTTAGTTCAAGTTTTTTATTTTGTTTATTTTTTAAGGTTTATTTTAGGTTTGGGTTTATT
Organism: Cymbidium sinense; assembly: GCA_021442155.1. Taxonomy (NCBI): domain Eukaryota; kingdom Viridiplantae; phylum Streptophyta; class Magnoliopsida; order Asparagales; family Orchidaceae; genus Cymbidium; species Cymbidium sinense. Next base: position 371,699 of record CM038214.1, on the reverse strand, counting down.
TTGTAGTTTAGATTTATTTTATTTTATTTTTAGGTTTATGTTTTATTTTTATTTTTAATTTTAAGTTTAGGTTTTATTTTATTTTTTAACTTTAGATTTTATGTTTTCATTTAGGTTTAGGGTTTAGTTTAGCCTTTAGGTTTAGTTTAGGTTTAGGTTTAGGGTCATTGTAGGATTGGTGGGTTAGGAGCTTTATTAGGTTTAGGTTTAGTTTAGGGTTTGGTTTAGGTTTAGGTTTGGTTTTGGTCAGTCAGTTTAGGGTTTAGGGTTTAATGCTTTAGAGTTTAGAATTTTGGGTTGTAGGTTTGGGTTTTGGGTTTAGGTTTTATGGTTTAGGAATTATGATTTAAGCTTTAGGGTTTAGTGTTTAGGGTTTAGAATTTAGTGTTTAAGGTTTTTAGGGTTTAGGGTTTGGGGTTTAGGGTTGTAGGTTTTAGGGTTTAGGCTTTAGGGTTTTATGGTTTAGGGTTTAGGGTTTAGGGTTTAGGGTTTATGGTTTAGGATTTTAGGCTTTAGGGTTTAGGGTTTACGGTTTAGGGTTTAGTGTTTAGGGTTTATGGTTTTCAAGTTTAGGGTTTAGGGTTTAGGTTTTAGGTTTAGGGTTTAGGTTTTAGTTTAGGGTTTAGGGTTTAAGGTTATTTTTTTAATAGTGAAAAAATTTATATTCAACATTTGTTCTTTTTGATTTAACCAACCGAGTAGAGCACCGAAGCACAGCAATATAGATCAAAAATGAGCACGCATAGAGCAAAACAAAAACCCATAGATAACTGGAACTATCTCTACTGTAAAGACACATTCCCATAAGCAGCAGATTGGATCGGCCGATCACCAGTTTCTCCAGTTCCCATCAAAACCACCACCACCTCTCAAAGAGCGAGATCCACTATCATATTTTTGATCTATCCCTCTGTGACCAGCATGGCTATAACCTCTTTCTCTCCTCTTACCTCCATAACCACCACTGCTCCTAGCACAACCTTCAAATCCACTAGCACCTCCAAATCTCCCACCACCACTACGAAAACTACCTCCTTCACCTTCGCCTCCACCGTCAGATCTAGATTGAGCCTAGTTGATGCTAATGTTCCCGCCGTCAAGGTTCTTACCATTATTAGAGTTTAGGTTTAGGTTTAGGGTTATGTTTATTAGGTTTTACGGGTTAGATTTATTTTTATATTTATTTAGTTTTTTTAGGTTTAGGTTTTACGGTTTAGATTTATTTTTATATTTATTTAGTTTCTTTAGGTTTAGGTTTAAGGTTTACGGTTTAAGGTTTAGTGTTAGAGTTTTGTTTTGGGGTTTGGGTTTTGGGTTTAGGGTTTTAGAGTTTAGGGTTTAGGGTTGGTTTAGGGCTTAGGTTTAGGGTTTAAGGTTTAGTGTTTAAGCATTAGGTTTTATGGTTTAGGGTTTTGGGATTAAGCGTTTTAGGGTTTGGGTTTTAGGGTTTAGGGTTTAGGGTTTAAGGTTTAGGGTTATTTTTTTTAAATTTTTTTTAATTATTTTTAATTTTTTTTATTTTTAATTTTTGTAATTTTTTTAATTTTTTTATTTTTATTTTATTTTTATTATTTTTATTTTTTATTAAAAAATTTTTTTGGTTTAGGGTTTAGGGTTAGCTTAGGGTTTAGGGTTAGTTTAGGGTTTAAAGTTTTTGGATTGGGGTTTTATAGTTTAGGGTTTAGGGTTTAGGGTTTGGGTTTCGGGCTTAGGGTTTAGGGTTTGAGGTTTAGGGTTTTGGGTTTAGAATTTAGGGTTTAGGGTGTAGGGTTTTGTTTATTTATTTATTTAATTTTATTTGTTTTAAATTAAGTAAATCGGTAGGTTTAGGTTTATTTGGTTTATTAAGTTTATTTTTTGTTTATTTTAGATTACTTTATTTTTTATTTATATTTAGGTTCAATTTTATTTTCATCTAGTTTAATTAATTTATTTTTTGTCTATATATTTAATTTAGATTTTTTATTTAATTTATTTTTTAGGTTTAGGTTTAGGTTTAGGTTTATTTTATAATTTATTTTTATTTTTATTTTATTATTTAGGTTTATGATTTATTTTTTTATTTTAAGTTTATGTTTAGGTTTTTATTTTATTTTTTTAAGTTGAGATTTTTTTATTTTATTTTTTTACTTTAAGTTTAGGTTTATTTTTCATTTATTTTATTTTATTTAGTTTAGGTTTAGGTTTAGTTTATTTTAGGTTAAGGTTTTATTTGTTTTAGTTTAGTTTAATTTAGTTTAGGTTTAGGTTTATTTTATTTTTATTTTAGGTTTATGTTCTTTATTAGTTTAGGGTTTAGGTTTTATTTTTTATTAATTTTTAAGTTTTATTTTAAGGTATATTTTTTAGGTTTAGGTGTTTATTTAGTTTTTATTTTATTTTATTTTATAATAGGTTTATTTTATTTTTATTTTATGTATAGTTTTTATTTTATTTAGGTTTTTTATTTTTATGTTTAGTTTATTTTTTGTTTATTTTATTTTAGTTATGTTTTTATTTTTTATTTTTTTTGTTTTTACGTTTAGGTATAGGTTCTAGTTTAGGTTTTTATTTTATTTTATATATTTTATTTTTGTCTAGGTTTTTTTGTTTATTTTATTTTTAGTGTCTATTTTATTTTGGTTTAGGTTTTTAGCTTTTTAGGGTTTAGGGTTTAGGGTTTAGGGTTTACGATTAATTTAGGGTTTAGGTTCCACCATCATATCCTCGATCTCTCCCTCTGCCACCACCACGAATGTAATCTCCCTCGCTCCTCCTGCCTCCATAACCACCACTACTTTGACAACCACCTCCATATCCACTACACCTCCAGATACCCCACCACCACTGTGATAACCATCGTCTATGCCTTGTTTAGGTTTAGGTTTAGTTTTAGTTTAGGTTTAGTTTTAGGTTTAGGTTTAGTTTAGATTAGAGTTTAGGTTTAGATTTAGTTTATTTAGGTTTTAGGTTTAAGTTTAGGGTTTAGGTTTTTTTATTTAAAATAGTAAATTAGTATATTTTATTTTTTAGTTTATTTTTTATTTATTTTAGTTTATTTTGTTTATATTTTTTATTTAGATTATTTTATGCTTATTTAGTTTAGGTTATTTATATTACATTTTTTTATTTTAGTTTATGTTTTTTTATTTTAGTTTATCTTTTAGGTTTATGTTTAGGTTTAGGTTTTACTTTGGTTTTATTTTTATTTTATTTTAAGGTTTAGGTTTTATTTGTTATTTTTCTAGGTTTAAGTTTTAAGTTATTATTTTAGGGTTTTTTTAGGTTTTATTTCTAAGTTTAGGCTTATGTTTATTTTTAGTTTATTTTATTTTATTTAGTTTAGGTTTAGGTTTAGGTTTTATTTATTTTCATTTAGCTTATTTTAGTTTAGGTTTAGGTTTTTCTTATTTTTTTATTTTATTTTTTATTTTAGGTTTAAGTTTTTTTTTAGTTTAGGGTTTAGGTGTTATTATTTATTTATTTTTTATTTTTATTTTTACGTTTATTTCTTTGGTTTAAGTTTTTATTTATTTTTTCCTTTATTTTATCATAGGTTTATTTTATTCTTATTTTAGGTTTAGTTTTTATTTTATATAAGTTTTTTATTTTTAGATTTATTTTATTTTATTTTCGTTTAGTTTTTATTTTTTATTTTATTTTATTTTTAGGTTTAGTTTTAGGTTTTAGTTTAGGTTTTTATTTAATTTTATTTAATTTTGTTATTTAGGTCTAGGTTTTAGGGTTTTGGGTTTACGATTTATGATTTAGGGTTTTAGTGTTTAGGATTTAGGGTTTAGGATTTAGTGTTCAAGGTTTAGGGTTTTTAGGGTTTAGAGTTTAGGGTTAGGTTTTAGGTTTAGGGTTTAGGTTTTAGTTTAAGGTTTAGGGTTTAAGGTTTATGGTTTAGGGTTTAAGTTTTTTTTTTTAAGAAAATAAAGTTTAGGGTTTAGGGGGGTTTAAGGTTTAATGTTTTAGGGTTTAGGTTTTATAGTTTAGGTTTTAGGGTTTAGGGTTTAGGGTTAGAGTTTTTTTTATTATTTTTATTATTGTTTTTTTAAAATTAAGTAAAATGGTAAGTTTAGGTTTGTTTAGATTATTTTTTATTTATTTTAGTTTATTTTATTTTTATTTTATTTATATTTAGTTTAGTTTATTTATTTTAGTTTAGGTTTCTTTTTTCTTTATTTTTTTTTAGGTTTAGGTTTATTTTTTAGTTTAGTTTTATTTTAATTTATTTTTTAGGTTTATGTTTTATTTTTTATTTTAGGTTTAAGTTTTTTTTTATTAAATTAGGTTTAGGTTTTAGTTTTCATTTATTTTAGGTTTTATTTTATGTTTATTTTTTTAGGTTTAGGTTTATATTTAGTTTTTATTTTATTTTATTTTAAGTTTATTTTATTTTTATTTAGGTTTACTTTTTATTTTATTTAGTTTTTTTATTTTTTGTTTAGTTTAGCTTTTATTTATTTTATTTTAGTTTAGTTTTTATTTTTTATTTTATTTTAGGTTTACGTTTAGGTCAAGGTTTAGGTTTAGGTTTTAGTTTATGTTTTTATTTTATTTTATTTTGGTTTAGTTTTTTTATTTATTTTATTTTTAGGTTTTATTTTGTTTAGGTTTAGGTCATTAGGTTTTTAGGGTTTAGGGTTTAGAATTTGGGGTTTACGGTTTAGGATTTATGGTTTAGGGTTTAGCATTTTAGGGTTTAGCGTTTGGGGTTTACGGTTTAGGGTTTATGGTTTAGGGTTTAGCATTTTAGGGTTTAGGGTTTGGGATTTAGGGTTTAGGGTTTAGGGTTTTTATGGTTTAGGGTTTAATGTTTAAGTTTTTGGTTTAGGGTACATGTTTTAGTTTAGGGTTTAGGGTTTTTTATTTTATTTTTATCTGAGAACAAATTCAGATTCAACATTTGTTCTTTTCTAATTCATCAACCAAGTAACACTGCGAGTTTTCTTTGACACAAGCGATGACATAGATAGAAAATAAGCACTGCATAGAGCAAATCAAAAACCCTAGATAACTAAAATTGCCTCTACTCTAAATTTCATAAGTAGTGAATCAACCATTTTTCAATTTCTGTTCCCATCAAAACCACCCAGACTCTTGAGTAGTGAGATCCACCATCATATCTTCGATCTCTCCCTCCGCCACCACCACAGCTGTATCCTCCGTCACTCCTTCCACCTCCATAACCACCACTGCTCTGACCACCACCTCTAGATCCCCCACAACCTCTACGATAACCACCCTTCATTTCCACCGAGATCTAGAAGCACGGTTGGGTGATGTTTCTCGTCAAGGTTTTGCCCATTCTTAGGGTTTTTTAAAAAAAAAATCAAAGTGGGAGAATTTTATTGCCAAAAGAAAGACATAAAGGTCTTTAAAGGGATAAATCTCTAAACCTCAAGAGCTATAATTAAAGAGGTAACTTCTTACAAGAAAATCAAAACAAAAGAATGAACTATGAAAGAAATAACAAAATTCAAGAAGGTGGCCAAAACCATCTATATCCCAAAATCTTCTGAGATGCACAAACCACTCTGACCCCAAAACACAACAAAGCAAGAACTTAAGATAGAGATAAGCATCTAGAAATAAGGACAAGCTAATTACACAAAGGAACAAAATCATAAAAATATAAGGCTAGCTCAACCACATTCACCTCAAGGGGCACAGATATGTGAGCATCTAAACTTTAGAAGAAGGGTTGTCAATATGGTTCTACCAAAAAGAGTAATAGGGGAAACAACTAGACATCATAGCCAACTTACCTCGATTAAACAAAATAGCCAACAGCTAAGAGTTAGCCAAGTTCTAATATATATCATCAAGATTAAATAAGAAACTAACCAGTAAAACATCTAGCCAAACCAGAAAAAAGAAACTAACCAAACAGGACAACAATAAAGAAATAGCCACCATCAAAGCCACCCAAAATAAACAAAGACCAAGGTAGAACCAAAATTTTGTATATCCAAAGACATAGTTAGATCAAGGCCAAGCCAATGATATAACAATCGAGAAATATAGAAACAAGAATAGCCAAAACTTATTAATCCCTGAAAGAAAATGACAAACCATGGGTCATCCACCAATAGGCAACACCAAAAACATCAATAAAAGGGGAATGAAAACTAGATGGAAGTAACTAAAGATAGATTAAGTTAGCATAGGAAGGAACAAAGCCAATGGCTTCAACCAATAATCAGATGCGGATAAGCTAGAAAAGGCGAAAATGCCACAACCATTAAGCAACCACTAGCCAATAAACCCTCAGAGCAAAGAAAAAAGGCTTGGAAAAATAATAAATAAGCAAGCTCCAAAGCTACCAATCAATCCTAAAACCAACACAATGAGACCAATAAAGGAGAGCCACCAGAGGTCAACCAAAGCTCAGTAGTACCAACCAGAAACAATCTCGACCTCAATCAGAAGGTGATACCATTCTTAGGGTTCAGGTTTAGGTTTATTAGGTTTTAGTGTTAGGTTTAATTTTTATTTACCTAATTACATTAGGTTTAGGTTTATGGTTTGGGATTTAGGGTTTAGGTCTAAAGGTTAGGGTTTAGGGTTTAGGGTTTAGGGTTTAAGGTTTAGGGTTTAGGATTTAGAGTTTAAGGTTTAGGGTTTAGGGTTTTAGGGTTTATGCTTTAGGGTTTAGGGTTTAGGGTTTAGGGTTAGGGTTTAGGGTTTAGGGTTTTTTAGGATTTAGGGTGTAGGGTTAGGGTTGTAGGTTTAGGCTTTAGGCTTTAAGGTTCAGGGTTTAGGATTTAGGGTTTATGATTTTTTTTTTAAATAAGTAAACTCATAAGTTTAGGTTTATTTAGTTTATTTTTTATTATATATTTTATTTAGGTTTATTTTTTATTTATATTTAGTTTAGTTTATTTATTTTAGTTTTATTTATTTTAGTTTAGGTTTTTTATTTTAATTTATTTTTTATGTTTAGGTTTAGGATTTATTTTATTTTAGTTGAGTTTATTTTATTTTATTTTAGGTTTATGTTTAGGATTTTATTTTAGTATTTTAGGTTTTAGGTTTATTTATTTTATTTTTATTTTTGGTTTAGGTTTTTTTTTTAGGTTTTATTTTAGGTTTATTTTTTTAGGTTTGGTTTTATTTTATTTAGGTTTATTTATTTTATTTTACATTTAGTTTTATTTTATTTTGGTTTTTTATTCTTAAGTTTATTTTATATTTTGGTTTACTTTAGGATTTTATTTAATTTATTTTAGTTTATTATTATAATTTAATTTAATTTATTTTAGGTTTAGGTTTAGGTTCTAGTTTAGGTTTTTATTTTATTTATTTTTTTAATTTTATTTAGGTTTAGGTTTATTTATTTATTATATTTTTAGGTTTTATTTAGTTTAGGTTTAAGTTTTTAGGTTTTTAGGGTTTAGGGTTTAGGGTTTAGGGTTTAGGGTTTAGGGCTTAGGGTTGTAGGTTTTAGGGTTTAGGGATTAAAGTTTAGGCTTTAGGGTTTAGGGTTTAGGGTTTAGGGTTTAGGGTTTATGGGTTTAGGGTTGAGGTTTTAGTTTAGGGTTTAGGGTTTTTGGTTCATTTAAAAAAAAAACATATTTAGATTCAACATTTCTTCTTTTCGATTTCATCAACCAAGTAACACACCAAGGTTTCTAAGACACAAGCGATGACATAGATAAAAAAATGAGCACATAAACAAATGAAAACCCTAGGTAATTAGAACCATCTCTTATAGAGCAGTTCCATTAGCAGATGGGTTTTGTTCGTTTCTTGATTCTCATTAGAACCACCCCGGCCTCTCGAGTAGTGGGATCCACCATCATATCCTCGATCTTTCCCTCCGCCACGACCGCGGATGTGACCTCCATCGCTCCTCCCTCTTCTATAACCACCATTACTCCAACCAGCACCTCCATATCCCCAAGCACCTCTAGATTCCCCACCACCACTATGATAATCACCCCTCCACCTTGCCTCCATGCCATACCTCAGGCACGGTTGGGGTGATGTTCTACATCAGTTCGCCCATTTTGTTTAGATTTAGGTTTGGGTTTTAGGTTTATTTTTTAATTTATTTAGTTACTTTAGGTTTAGGTTGAGGGATTGGGGTTTGGGTTTAAGCTTTAGGGTTAGGACTAAGGGTTTAGGGTTTAAGGTTTAGGATTTTAGGTTTTATGCTTTTAGGGTTTAGGGTTTAGGGTTAGGATTTAGGGTTTAGGGTTTAGGGTTTAGTGTTTAGCTTTAGGGTTTAGGGTTTTTAGGGTTTAAGGTTTAGGGTTTTATGGTTTAGAGTTTGAGGTTTAGGGTTTAGGTTTAAGGTTTAGGGTTTAGGGTTTAGGGTTTAGGGTTTTAGGGTTTTAGGGTTTTTTAGAGGTTTTTTTGGGGAAGTTAAATTTTATTACCATAAAGGAAAAGATATAATTTTCTTAAAAGAGGTAAAGTTCTAAAATTCTAGTGCTCTCAGCTACAAGAAACCTACCAAGCTAAACCCCATCAAGTATATATTAGAAAAGAAAACAAAAGAGTAAATACATCACTAAAAAGCATAAGAAAAAGTCACAAGACTAAAAGAAGTCTTGAAAATAGTAAAAGTACAAGTGAGCAAAGATTCATTCCTTTGAGAAAGTAAGATAAATAAGATCCACTACAACAACACTTGGGTTGACTGAGCAACCACCATTCCCTCTATAATGTTCCAACTTGTAAAATATGTAAAACACTACAAAGAAAAAATTCATAGCTAAAAGGATAAAGATAAAGAGAAGAAAAGGAGAGGAAGAGAAGGCTTAAGCTCAGTTAGGATCATCTCAAGGGGCAATAATACATATGAGCATCCAAACATCATAAAGAAGGGTTACAATCATATGTAATGCTACCAACTAGAGAAAAGAGGTGAGTAACATCAAAGCCATCATAGCTAGCATTCTTAATACAAGAAAACATCTAGGACCAATAGCCCATAAAGTTCCAGATCCAACACTATTAAATAGAGAGCAACCAGGCAGCAATTAGCTAGCAGCCAAACCACAAAAAACCATAACAAATGAATCACAATAACACAGAGAGAGGCTAGAACAAAGTCAGAACACCAACAATTGGAATTAACTAAATACCCATCCAAGCTCCAAACCAGGGAAAATTAGAACCAACCATCGTCAAGCACCGAGCAATGCCAATTAATAGAGAAATAGCAAACAAAACCAAGATAGGAGCCCTCAACCCAAAGTTCCAACAATAACCAGTCACAAAGACAAACCAGGGTGAGCAACCACAAATGACTAAACAACTCAGAAATGAAACCATCAACTTAAGGAAACATAAGCTGCAGCCAGTACAAATCATTAGAAGACAAAACAACAACACAAAAGGGGGACAAAGGCAACCACCAACCACCATAAAGCAAAAATTCCAATCCAAAAGGATCAACAAAGGTTAAGCTAGCACAGTAAAAGGCTCTGACAAATTGTCGGGTTTAGGTTTTAGGTTTAGGGTTCAGGTTTTAGTTTACGATTTAGTGCTTAAGGTTTTTTTTTAACAGTATAAATTTAGATTTAACACTTCTTTGTTTCAATTTCCTTAACCAAGTAACACAATAAGTTTTCTAAGACACAAGTGGTGTTGTCTTAATGAGCCTCATGTTCCAATCAATTTTGATGATAACAAAATGAATGCTTGGAAGTTCTAATGTATGTTTTATGTGTTTTTTGATATATTAATTGATAATTACATATCCAATAAATCTCATAATATGTTTGAGAAAATTGCAAAAATAGAAGAATGAAAGATAGATCAAAATGGATAATGTGAAGCTTAGATACAATATTTTAAGTTATATACATTTATAACTATCCTAGAAATTCATATGAGTTCATTGGAATCAATTTGCTCACAACTTAACATATTATTTTTATTTATTTTAAATAATGATAATGAGGTTAATTTATATAAATCTCTCTATCTAATTAACATTGAATTATATGTTTCATACATAACATTTGAATTATTAAAATAATAAATGATAATAAATTATGACTATTAAGTGTAATTAATTTATATACTTAATATAATTAAATATTTTAATTTGATTTTAAGGTTATATGATAACTAACATATGTATGATTATATATAAATTATATCATAATATTTAAATGTCATATTTCAAAATTAACAAAAATATGTGAAAATTTGTATTTTAGCCAAAGTCATTTTATAATCAAGGCATTTATATCGATTTTATCTCCAATGGATTCCTTGGATTTTTCCTTCAATTTGATAGGTTACATGACCCATGATTGATTAAAATTGTATTTATTATGACTTTTCAAACATTAGTTGATTTTAATAATGAATGCATGCTATATGCTTTGAATATATTAAGAGCCATATTTTATTATTTTTGACTTACCAATGTGAATAGCTAAATTTTGGCTATTTAAATTTAATATTTTCTAATTTAAATTATATTTTTATTGAATATTAAATTATTATATGATAAAATGTTGTTAGAATAATATATTTTTTGAAATAATTCAAAATGACCTTCTTGCTTATAAATAGCCCTCATTCTCTTCATGAAAGCATTCCTCATTCAAATTCAAAATCCCTCCACCAAATCTAAGAGAAAATTTCCTTAGATTTTCCTTCTAAGTGTTCTCTAAATATTGCAAGATCAAATCCTTGGTTTGGAAGCTTCAACATCTTCAACTATGCAAGCTTTCTCAAATTCTTTAAGTTAGTTCATACTATTTTTACAATGTATTTATTCTTTCCAATTTATACTTTTTGGTGGATTAGTCTTTGGACATAAAAGTCTATGTTTTTCACATCAAAGTTTCTTCAATCAATTTTTTGTGAAAAGCTCTTGTGATAGTTTGTAGGATTTATTTCAACTTGATGAAATTTGTACCTTCCTAAAAATTTCTTTTGGTTTCTTGAAATATTTCTTCATTAGTCTTATTTGAAAGATCATTAATTCTTATATCTATTTTAGAAGTATATTTTAAGCATTTCAAATTAATTTAATGTGCTGAAATTATTTTCTCGATAGATCTCTCTTTTAATTAAAAGCTTACTAATTTACTTAAATCTATCATATACTAATTTTATTTAAGTATTTTGTGATTAGTTTCATTAATTCAAAGCTTCATTTTGGTTAAAATAAAATAAATTATTGCTGGAATTTTATAGTATATACTAGATCTATTATAAATCAAGTTTCATTATAAAAATAAAAATTTATAAAAAATTAAATTATTTTATTTGTCACTTATCATTTTATTTCAATTAATATCCTTTATTCTAAAAATTTTATCTTACTGAAATTTAGTAAAGCTTGTTGTTTTCATTGTTTAATAATTAATAAAAAGGAAGTTTAATAGAAAGTTAATCTTTCTTACACTATTATATACATACTAGTTATAGTTTCTCTTAAACTTAAAATTATTCCTTGCTGAAATTTAATTTATTGTACAATAGTCTATTGTGAATTTATTTTGAAATAATTTTAATTTAATCTATAAATTGTAATAACATAAACATCTTAGTAAGATCACTTTAAGATATTAATTTAATATTTTTTTATCAAAATTAAGTGAGCGTTCTATCTTGCCAAATTAGTAAGTTGTAAAGTGATCATTTATAAGTTCTTGAGATCACTTTTGAATTGGATAGCTTGGTATATTTGTGAGATATATTTTATCAAAATTTATTATTTAGTATTTTTCTTTTTTGTGCTATAAAATTTATATTGGGGTTGTACTACTTTGTAGGAGTACATATTATTGTAGTTGTACTTTGATTATAGGAGTACTATTTATAAGCTATTTTGCATTTAGTGGTTTTCTAGCGTGGTTAGGTGTGGTAGTGATTTTGGGGTTTTCGAACCATGCAAAAATGTGCCTATTGTCTCTCTTTACTTTACTGTACTTTTATTTTTCTTGCATTAAGAATTATATCTTATCATTATAAAGGAAAAAATTAATTTTACACTAAAACTTATAAATTTAAGATTTAACTTTTAAAATTTTAATATCGCCCAATTCACCTACCTCTTGGGTGCTATAGCGACTCAGTGGCGACATAGATAAAAAATGAGCACGAATAGATCAAATCAAAAGCCTTAGATAACTAGAACTATTTCTACTATTAAGAGACAGTTCCATAAGCAGTAGATTGGATCGACTATTCATCATTTTCTCTAGTTCCCATCAGAACCACCCTGGCCTCTCGAGTAGTGGGCTCCACCATCATATCCCCAATCTCTCCCTCCTCCACCACAATGACTGTAACCTTTATCGCTCCACTCACCTCCATAACCACCAATGCTCTGACCACCACCTCTATATCCACCAGCACCTACAGATCCTCCACCACCAAAGCAATAATCCCCCACCATCAATGTAATAATCTAGATTAAGCATGGTTGACGGTGATGTCCCTATCGTCAAGGTTTTGCCCATTCTTAGGGTTTATGTTTAAGCTTAGGTTTATTAGGTTTTAAGGTTTAGGTTTATTTTTTAATTTATTTTGTTACTTTAGGTTTAGGTTTAGGGTTTGGGGTTTAGGGTTTAGGGTTTAGGGTTTAGGGTTAGGCTTTAGGGTTTAGGGTTTAGGGTTTAGGATTTAGGTTTTAGCATTTTAGGGTTTATGCATTTAGGGTCTAGGGTTTAGGGTTTTCTAGGGTTTAGGATTGTAGGTTTACGATTTAGCATTTATGGTTTAGTGTTTAGAATTTAGGGTTTATGGTTTTTTAAAATAAAAAAATCAAGTAAAGGTTTAGGTTTATTTAGTATATTTATTTTTTTATTTATTTTAATTTACTTTATTTTATATTTATCTAGGTTTATTTTTATTTTATTTACTTTAGTTTATTTATTTTAGTTTAAGATTTTTATTTCCATTTATTTTTTAGGTTTAGGTTTCGGAATAATTTTTAGTTGAGTTTTATTTTTATTTCATTTTTTAGGTTTAGGCTTTAGTTTTCATTTTTAGTTTTAGGTTTAGGATTTTATTCTATTTTTTTAGATTTAGGTTTTAGGATTTTATTTTAGGTTTATTTTTTGGTTTTATTTTTTAGTTTACATTTAGGTTTATTTTATTTTATTTAATTATAAGTTTAAGTTTAGGTTTAGTTTATTTTAGGTTTTAGTTTATTTTATGTTTTAGTTTAAGTTTTATTTATTTTAGTATAGTTTATTTTAGTTTAGGTTTAGTTTTATTTTATTTTATTTTTATTTTTGATTTAGGTTTTTTTTAGTTTATTTAGGTTTTATTTTTTTTTTAGGTTTATTTTAGGTTTATTTTTTAGGTTTAGATTTTTATTTAGTTTTATTATATTTAAGTTTTTATTCTTAAGTTTATTTTATTTTAAGTTTAGTTTAGGTTTTATTTATTTTATTTTAGTATATTTTAATTTTTAATTTTATTTTTAGTTTAGGTTTTATTTTCTTTTATTTATTTAATTTAAGTTTAGGTTTTTTATTTATTTTATTTTAAGTTTTATTAAGTTTAGGTTTAGGTTTCTATGTTTTTAGGATTTAGGGTTTAGGGTTTTAGGTTTCAGGGCTTTAGGGTTTAGGGTTTAGGGCTAGGGTTTAGGGATTAGTGTTTAGGCTTTAGTTTTTAGGCTTTAGGGTTTAGGGCTTTTAGGGTTTAGGGTTTAGGGTTTAGGGTTTAGGGTTTAGGGTTTAGTGTTTAGGATTTAGTGTTTAGCTTTAGGGTTTAAGTTTTAGGTTTATGATTTAGGGTTTAGGTTTTAGGTTAAAGTTAGGGTTAGGTTTAAGGTTTAGGGTTTATGGTTTAGTGTTTAGGATGTAGGGTTTATGGTTTTCATGGTTTAGGTTTTAGGGTTTAGGGTTAATTTATTGTTTAAGGTTTGAGTTTTATTTTTCTTTAAATTTTCTTATCAAATAAGTTTAAGGTTTAGGTTTAGGTTTAGGGTTTATAATTTTTTAGGTTTAGGTTTAGGGTTTAAGTTTAGGTTTATAGTTTAGGTTTAGGAGTTTAGGGTTAGGGTTTTAGGGTTTAGGGTTTAGGGTTTTAGGGGTTTTACGTTTAAGGTTTAGGGTTAGACTTTAGGGTTTAGCATTTAGTGTCTAAGGTTTAGGGTTTAGGGTTAGTTTTAGGGTTTAGGGTTTGTGTTAGTGTTTAGGGTTTACGGTTTAATGTTTAGGATTTCTTTTCTAAATTAAGTAAACTGGTAGGTTTGGGTTTATTTACTTTATTTTATATTTTATTTAGGTTTAGTTTTTAATCTTATTTAGTTTAGTTTTTTTATTTTATGTTTATTTATTTTATTTTAGGTTTTAGTTTAGTTTAGGTTTAGGTTTATTTTATTTTTATTTTAAGTTTATGTTTTTTTTAGTGTAGGGTTAATTTTTTTTTTTTTTTTGATTTTTTGGTTTTATTTCTAGGTTTATTTTTTAGGTCTAGGATTTTATTTTATTTGATTTTTGGTTTATTTTGTTTTCATTTTACGTTTTCTTTTTATTTTATTTATGTTTTTTCTTAATTTTATTTTATTTTTAAGTTTAGTTTAGGTTTTTATTTATTTTATTTTAGTTTATTTTATTAGTTTATTTTTTTATTTTTAGGTTTATGTTTAAGTTTTAGTTTAGGTTTTTATTTTATTTAATTTTTTATTTAATTTAGGTTTAGGTTATTTTATAAATTTTATTTTTAGGTTTTATTTAATTTAAATTTAGGTTTTTAGCTTTTTATGTTTTTAGGGTTTAAGGTTTAGGGTTTAAGGTTTAGGGTTTAAGGGTTTAGGGTTTAGGGTTAGGATTAGGGTTTAGGGTTAGGGTTTAGAGTTAGGTTTAAGATTTAGGATTTAGGGTTTAGGGTAAGATTTAAGGTTTAGGGTTTACGATTTAGGGTTTAGGGCTTAGGGTTAGGGTTTAGGTTTTAAAAAACTAATGTAAAGTAGTAGGTTTAGGTTTATTTATTTTCTATATTTTACTTTATTTTATTTTGTATTTTTTATGTTTATTTTTTATTTTATTTAGTTTAGTTTATTTCTTTCCTTTATTTATTTTAGTTATGTCTTTCATTTTAGTTTATTTTTTAAGTTTAGGTTTATGTTTAGGTTTATTTTTTTTGGTTAGTTTATTTTTATTTTATTTTTAAGGTTTAAGTTTTATTTTTTATTTTTTATTTTTAGGTTTACATTTTATTTTATTTTTTTTTTTTAGGTTTAGGTTTAGGTTTTTTTTAGTTTATTTTAGGTTTAATTTTTTTTATTTTTTAGTTTCATTTTAGGTTTAGGTTTAGGTTTAAGTTTTATTTATTTTAGTTTAGTTTATTTTAAATTAGGTTAAGATTTATTTTATTTTGTTTATTTCATTTTTTATTTTAGGTTTAGGTTTTTTTTAGTTTAGGGTTTACGTTTTATTTTTTATTTATTTTTAAGGTTTTATTTTTAGGTTTTATATTTTAAGTTTATGATTTTATTTATTTTTTAGTTTATTTTGTTTTAGATTTATTTTTTTTATTTACGTATAGTTTTTATTTTATTTAGGTTCTTTATTCTTAGGTTTATTTTAGGTTTGTTTTAAGTTTTATTTATTTTAATTTAGTTTTTTCTAGTTTTGGTTTCGGTTAATTTTATTTTGTTTATTTTAGGTTTAATTTTTTTAGTTTAAGGTTTAGGTTTTATTTTTTATTTATTTTTAAGTTTTATTTTTAGGTTTATATTTTTAGGTTTAGGTTTTTATTTTGGTTTTACTTTATTTTATTTTAGGTTTATTTTATTTTTATTTTACATTTATGTTTTATTTTATTTAGGTTTTTATTTTTAGGTTTATTTTATTTTTTTATTTTATTTTAGGATTTTATTTATTTTATTTTAATTTAGTTTTTATTTTTTATTTAATTTTTTTTAGGTTTAGGTTTAGGTTTAGGTTTTAGTTTAGGTTATTATTTTATTATTATTTTTATTTAGGTTTTGGTTTTCTTTATTTATTTTAATTTTAGGTTTTATTTAGTTTAGGTTTAGGTTTTTAGGTTTTTAGGTTTTTAGGGTTTAGGGTTTATGGTTTAAGGTTTGGGGTTTAGGGCTTAGGGTTTAGGGTTGTAAGTTTTAGGGTTTAGGGATTATGATTTAGGGTTTTTGGTTTAGGGTTTTAGGGTTCAGGTTTAGGGTTTATGGTTTAGGGTTTAGGGTTTAGGGTATAGGGTTTTACGGTTTAAGCTTTAGGGTTTAGGGTTGTAGGTTTAGGGTTTAGGGTTTTAAGTTAGTTTTAGGGTTTAGGTTTTCCTTTTATTATTTTTTAAATTAAATAGTAGGTTTATGTTTATTTAGTTATTTATTATTTATTTTAATTTAGCTTATTTTAATAGGTTTATTTTATTATATTTAGTTTAATTTAATTTATTTATTTTATAGTTTATTTTAGGTTTAGGTTTATTTTTTAGTTTAGTTTTATTTTTATTTTATTTTTTAGGTTTAAGTTTTATTTATTATTTTTTGGTTTAGGTTTATGTTTTTATTTTATTTTTCATGTTTAGGTTTAGGTTTATTTTTAGGTTTTGTTCTGTAGTTTAGTTTTAGGTTTATTTTTAGTTTTTATTTTATTTTATTTAGTTTAGGTTTAGGTTTAAGTTTAGTTTATTTTAGGTTTAGGTTTAGGTTTTATTTATTTTAGTTTAGTGTATTTTAGTTTAGGTTTAGGTTTAATTTATTTTTATTTTAGGTTTAGGTTTTTTTTTAATTTAGGGTTTAAAATCTATTTTTTATTTATTTTTAGGTTTTATTTTTAGTTTTATTGTTTAGTTTTATGTTTTTATTTTATTTTATTTTAAATTTATTTTATTTTTTATTTTAGGCTTAGTTTTTTTTATTTATGGTTTTTATTTTTTAGTTTAGTTTAGGTTTTCAATTTATTTTATTTTAGTTTAGTTTTTATTTTTTATTTTATTTTCTTTTAAATTTAGGATTATTAATTTTAGCTATTATTTTATTTTATTTTTTTATTATATTTTGGTTTAGGTTTTTTATTTATTTTATTTTAGGTTTTGTTTAGTTTAGGTTTAGGTTTAGGTTTTTTTTTTTTTTTTTGGGGAAACCCCATGTAGGGGTATTTTATTGTACAAGGTCCTTAAAGGGGATAAACTCCGAAACTACTGCTCAAAGAGCTACAATCAACCTAAGGAGTAAATCCCCTATCTAAGTACATCCAAAGGAAAAGAAAGCATTAAAATAATCAAAAGATACAAGATGATTAACATAATAAGCTAAAGTAAGATTAAAGCCAATGCTCTGAAGGATGTGGAAATGCATGATAATCTGGAGCAGACACAAGAAGGAGAGAGAATCACACAAAGTTATAATAAGAGGAGATTAGAGCAGTTAAGGTATCTGAGACAAAAGTTAGAGGAAAATAACATAATATGAGTATAGTAAGGAATTGTGATAGAGAAGGCTGGGGCTCAATCACATCTTGTTGGGACAGCAAGTATGAGCATCCAAACTTTGAAGGGTTACATCACATGAGCTACTACCAAACCAATAGGGAGTGAGATCATCACCATCATAGCCAACAAACACTGTGAGAAGGTAGCACCCGGTTGTTGATATTCTTGTGAGCTTTATTACACGAAACCTAAGCAAAATTATATCTAAAATATATAGGTAATTCGAAGGATAAGGAGTCTCATTAAAGAAAAATATCATCAATATAGTCATCTTGACATGAGAATACATAAACATAAGTGAGTGAGCCATCTTAGCTAGAATCTCATGAATAGCCATTTTGAGAAATTAGTTCAACATATAATCCCTCCATAAGAAAATTACAGAGGAGACAACTTGCTGAAAACTTGTTAAATAAGTCAATGAGCTTATAATTAACCCCATCCCAATCACATGATATGTAAATGAATCTTTCAGTGCAAAAAATAACCCAGGAAATAATCCCCTTATTAATGTCCTGGAGGATGCAATAATAAAGGAAGATAGCATAGCTCAACACAGGGAATGAACTGCAACCAACCAAAATGACCACCCAGAAAAAATAGTTAGAGCAGCAGCTCCAAAAGCAGCATTCATGGCCTCCATTTAGATAATCCAGATTAACAATCAATCCAGAGAACAAGATAGCAAAAGGCAACAACATCCAAGATAGGAAGGGACTAAACTGGCCATAATACCATTCTTTAGAATAAGCACTCATAAGGCGCAAGGTTAAACATAACGTGATGTAGATCGAAAAATAGGAGATAAATTGCACGGGCAATCAGAAAGCCAACCCCAATAGCCAAACAGCCAAAACAACATTGGAATCCACAATAAAATAAATCAACAAGTGAATTGAAATGAGTCTCAACATTAAAATCCAAAAAATAGCAGTTAAGACAACATCCAAGATAGGAAGATCTGACAAATTGGCCATAAAACTCCTCAATCCAGGTAGACATGGCAATTTTTGGTTTTTTATTTTAGGTTCATTTTTAAGTTTTATTTTTTACTTTAAGTTTAGGTTAATTTTTTATTTATTTCATTTTATTTAATTCAAGGTTTAGGTTTATGTTTTTTTTGTTTAGTTTATTTTAATTTAGGTTTAGGTTTATTTTATTTTATTTATTTGAGGCTTAAGTTTATTTTTTTTTTTAGTTTATGGCTTAGGTTTTATTTTATTTATTTGGTTTTTTATTTTAGGTTTATTTTCTAGGTTTAGGTTTTATTTAGTTTTATTTTATTTTATTTTAGGTTTATATTTTTATCTTACGTTTAGTTTTTATTTTATTTAGGTTTTCTATTTTTAGGATTCTTTTATTTTTTTAGTTTAGTTTATGTTTTTATTTATTTTATTTTAGTTTAACTTTTATTTTATTTATTTTATTTTATTTATTTTATTTTATTTTTATGTTTAGGTTTATGTTTAGGTTTAAGTTTGGGTTTAGGTTTTATTTTATGTTTTTATTTTATTTTATTTAGGTTTTGGTTTTTTTATTTATTTAATTTTTAGGTTTTATTTAGTTTTGGTTTAAGTTTTAGGTTTTTAGGGTTTTGGTTTTTGGGTTTAGGGTTTGGGGTTCAGGCTTTATGGTTTAGGGTTGAAGGTTTTAGCGTTTAGTGTTTAGGGTTTAGGGTTGAAGGTTTTAGGTTTAGGCTTTTGGGTTTTAGCTTAGGTTTGGTTAGGGTTTGTTTAGGGTTTAGGGTTTAGGGATAGGGTTTTTATTTATTTATTTATTTATTGAGGGTTTAGGGTTTAGGTTTTAGTGTTATAGCTTGGGGTTGTGGCTTTAAGGTTAGTTTTAGGGTTTAGGGTTTAGGGTTAGTTTTAGGGTTTCAGGTTTAGGGTTAGGGTTTTTCAATTATTTTTATTATTTTAATTATTTTAAATTAAGTAAAATTCTAGGTTTAGGTTTATTTTGTTTTTTTTTATTTTTGTTTATTATATTTTTAATTTTGATTTTGCTTTATATTTACTTTATTTTAGTCTAATTTATTTAAATTAGGTTTATTTATTTTATTTTAGGTTTTTTATTTTAGTTTATTTTTTAGGTTTAGAGTTAAGTTTATGTTTATTTTTTACTTTATATTTATTATTCTTTTTTTAGGTTAAGGTTTTATTTTCTATTTTTAGGTTTAGATTTAGGTTTTTATTTTATTTTTTTATTTTTAGGTTTTAGTTTTCTCTTTTAGGTTTATTTTTAGGTTTTCTAATTTTGTTTAGGTTTAGGTTTATTTTTGGTTTATTTAATTTTATTTAGTTTAGGTTTTAGTTTTGGTTTAGTTTATTTTAGGTTTATGTTTAGGTTATACTTATTTTAGTTTTGTTTATTTTAGTTTAGGTTTTAGTTTTTTTTTATTTCTATTTTAGGTTGAAGTTTTTTTTAGTTTAGGGTTTAGGTTTTCTTTTTTATTTATTTTTAGGTTTTATTTTTTAGGTTTTGGTTTTTATTTTGTTTTTATTTTAGGTTTATTTCATTTTTTACTTTAGGTTTAGTTTCAAATTTATTTAGGTTTTTTATTTTTTAGTTTAGTTTAGGTTTATATTTATTTTACTTTAGTGTAGTTTTTATTTTTTATTTTATTTTCTTTTTGGGTTTGGTTTAGGTTAAGGTTGTAGTTTATGTTTTTATTTTATTTTATTTTATTATTTTAGGTTTAGGTTTATTTTATTTTATTTTATTTTATTTTATTCAATTTTGGGTTTAGCTTTGGTTTATTTTTCATTTTGGTATAAGTTTTATTTTATTTTATTTAGGTTTAGGCTTTTTATTTATTTTATTTTTAGGTTTTATTTAGTTTAGGTTTAAGGTTTTAGGTTATTAGGTTTTAAGGGTTTGAGGTTTAGGGTTTAGGCTTTAGGGTCTAGGGTTTGGAGTTTAGTGTTTAGTGTTTAAGGTTATAAGTTTTAGGGTTTAGGGTTTTAGGGTTTAGGGTTTCTCTTTAGGGTTAATGATTTAGGGTTTAGGGGTTAGGGTTGTAAGTTTAGGTTTACAGTTTAGGGTTTTGGGTTAGTTTTAGTGTTTAAGGTTTAGGGTTAAGATTTTATTTATTTATTTATTTTAAAATAATATTAAGTAAACTGATAGGTTTAGGTTTATTTAGTTTATTTTTTATTTATTTTAGTTTATTTTATTTTATTTATTTCATTTAGGTTTGTTTTTATTTTAATTTAGTTTAGTTTATTTATTTTAAGTTTATTTATTTTAGTTTAGGTTTTTTATTTTAATTTATTTTTTTTATTTAGGTTTAGGTTTAGGTTTATTTTTAAGTTTAGTTTTAATTTAATTTTATTTTTTAGGTTTAGATTTTATTTTTTATTTTTAGTTTTAGATTTGAGTTCTAGGTTTTTAGTTTAGGTTTATTTTTAAGTTTTATTTTTTAGTTTAGGTTTAGGTTTAGGTTTATTTTTAATTTATTTTATTCTATTTTATTTGGGGTTTAGGTTCAGTTTATTTTAGGTTTAGGTTTAGGTTTTATTTATATTAGTTTATTTTATTTTAGTTTAGGTTTAGGTATATTTTATTTTATTTATTTTAGGTTTAGGTTTATATTTAGTTTAGGGTTTAGGTTTTATTTTTAGGTTTTATTTTTAGATTTATTTTTTAGGTTTAGGTTTTTATTTAGTTTTTATTTTATTTTATTTTTGGGTTTTTATTCTTATTTTATGTTTGGGTTTTATTTTAGGGTTTAGGGTTTATTTATTTAGGGTTTATGGCGTACTATTTAGGATTTAGGGTTTAGGGTTTAGGTTAGTTTAGGGTTTAGGGTTTAGGGTTTAGGATTTAGGATTTAGGTTTAGGGTTTAGGTTAATTTAGGGTTTAGGGTTTAGGTTTTAGGGTTTAGGGATTAGGGTTTAGGGTTTATGGTTTGAGGGTTTTTAGGGTTTTTAGGGTTTAAGGCTTAGGGTTTAGGGTTTAAGGATTAAGGTGATGGGTTTCATCAACCATGTAAGAGACCAAGTTTTCTAAGATACAGGTGATGACATAGATAAAAAATGAGCATGCATAGAGAAAATAAAAAACCCTAGATAACTAGATCCATCTCTACTGTAAAGACACATTTCCATAAGCAATAGGGTAGATCATCCATTCTTTAGTTTCTCCAATTCCCATTAGAACCACCCTCAACTATAGAGTAGTGTGATCCTCCATAATATCCTTGATCTATCCCTCAGCCACCACCATGGTTGTAACCTTCAGCTCCTCCACTCCATAACCACCACCTCCATCTCCACGACACCTCACAGATCCATGACCTCTAGATCTCCCACCTCCAAATTTTTCCTCCATAACCACCATCATATCCACCAACACCTCTAGTAGGGTTAGGGTTTAGGGTTTATGGTTAAGGTTTAGGGTTTTGGGTTTAGGATTTAGTTTTTAGGCTTTAGGGTTTATGATTTAGGGTTTAGGGATAGCTTAATATTTAGGGTTAGTTTAGGGTTTAAGGTTTACGGTTTAGGGTTTTAGGGTTTAAGGTTTAGTGTTCAGGGTTTATGGTTTAGGATTTAGGCTTTATGATTTAGGTTTTAGGGTTTGGGTTTAGGGTTTAGGGTCTAGAGTTTAGGGTTTTAGGGTTTGAGGCTGTTTAGGGTTTAGGGTTTAGGGTTTAAGGTTTTAGATTTAGGGTTTAGGGTATAGAGTGTAGTATTTAGGGTTTAAGGTCTAGGGTTTAGATTTTAGGGTTTATTTATTTATTTTATAAATTATGTGAATCAATAGGTTTAGGTTTATTTAGTTTATTTTGTATTTCTTGTAGTTTATTTTATTTTTTATTTTTATTTAGGTTAATTTTTATTTTTATTTAGTTTAGTTTGTTTATTTTAAGTTTATTTATTTTAGTTTAGTTTTTTATTTTACTTTATTTTTAAGGTTTAGGTTTAGGTTTAGGTTAATTTTTTAGTTTAGTTTTATTTTTATTTTATTTTTAGGTTTAGGTTTTTTATTTATTTTTAGGTTTAGGTCTAGTATTTATTTTATTTTTTTAGGTTTAGGTTTTAGGTTTTTATTTGAGATTTATTTTTAAGTTTCATTTTTTTTAGATTCGTTTAGGTTTAATTTTAGTTTAATTTTTTTTTTTTTTTTTTATGTTTAGGTTTATTTTTTTATTTTTTATGTTTAGGTTTAGGTTTTTATTAGGTTTATGTTTAGGTTTTATTTTAGGTTTATTTTTTTTTTTTGTTTAGGTTAGGTTTATTTTTAGTTTATTATATTTTACTTAGTTTATGTTTATGTTTAGGTTTAGTTAATTTTAGGTTTAGGTTTAGCTTTTATTTAGTATAGTTTAGTTTATTTTAGTTTTAGTTTATTTTTTTGTTTATTATATTTTTCTTTTAGGTTTGGGTTTTATTTTAGTTTATAGTTTAGGTTTTCTTTTTTATTTCCTTTTAAGATTAATTTTTTGGTTTTGTTTTTAATTTAATTTAATTTTATTTTATTTTAGGTTTAATTAATGTTTATTTTAGGTTCAATTTTTATTTTATTTAGTTTTTTATTTTTAGGTTTATTTTATTTTTATTTTTAGTTTAGGTTTTTATTTACTTTATTTTAGTTTAGTTCATCTTTTTTATTTTATTTTATTTTTAGGTTTAAGTTTAGTTTTAGGTTTAGGTTTAGATTTAGTTTAATTTTATTTTATTTTATTTTTTTATTTAATTTAGGTTTAGGTTTTATAATTATTTTATTTTTAGGTTTTGTTTCATTTAGGTTTATTTTTTTAGTTTTTAGGGTTTAAAGTTTAGGGTTTAGGGTTTAGGGTTTGGGGTTTTAGGGTTTATGGTTTAGGGTTTTAGGGTTTAAGGTTTAGGGTTTAGGAATTGGGGTTTAGTGTTTTGGGTTTAGGGTTTTTAGGGTTTAGGGTTTAGGGTTTAGGGTTTAGGGTTTAGGTTTAAGGTTTTAGGGTTTAGGGTTCAGGGGTTTAGGGTTTAAGGTTAGGGTTATGGTTTAAGGTTTAGGGTTTAGGGTTTTATGGTTTAAGGTTTTAGGGTTTAGGGTTTAGAGTTAGGGTTTATATTAGTTTTATTTCTATTTTATTTTTTATGTTTAGGTTTTATTTTTAATTTTAAGGTTTAAGTTTAGGTTTTTAATTTATTTTTTTAGGTTTAGGTTTTAGTTTTTTATATTAGGTTTATTTTTAGGTTTTACTTTTAGTTTTAGGTTTTGGTTTATTTTTAGTTTATTTTATTTTATTTAGTTTTGGTTTAGGTTAAGGTTAAGTTTATTTTAGGTTTAGGTTTAGGTTTAGTTTATTTTAGTTTAAGTTTATGTTATTTTGTTTAATTTATTTTTATTTTATGTTTGATTTTTTTTAATTTAAAGTTTAAGGTTTATTTTTTATTTGTTTTTAGGTTTAGGCTTTTATTCCATTTTTATTTTATTTTATTTTAGATTTAATTAATGTTTATTTTAGGTTTAGTTTTTAGTTTACTTAGTTGTTTTTTATTTTTAGGTTTATTTTATTTTTTTGTTTAGTTTAGGTTTTTATTTATTTTATTGTAGTTTAGTTTTTAGTTTTTATTTTATTTTATTTTTTGATTGAGGTTTACATTTAAGTTTTAGTTTTGGTTTTTATTTAATTTAATTTTTTTAATTAGGTTTAGGTTTTTTATTTATTTTATTTTTAGGTTTTATTTAGTTTAGGTTTAGGTTTTAAGGTTTTTAGGGCTTATGGTTTAGTATTTAGAGTTTAGGGTTTGGGGTTTCAAGGTTTTGGGTTTTTGGTTTATGGTTTAGGGTTTTAGGGTTTAGGGTTTAGGTTTAGGGTTTAGGGTTTAGTTTTTAGGGTTTAGGGTTTAGAGTTTAGATTTTGTTTATTTAGTTTAAGGTTTATGGATTATGATTAGTTTAGGGTTTAGGAGTTTAAGTATTTAGGTTTAGGGATTTAGAGTTTAGAGAGGTCTAAGGTTTAAACTTAAAGTTTAGTGTTAAACTTTAGGTTTAAGGTTTAGGTTTAGCAATTTTAGTTAGTTTAGATTTGAGTTTAGGAGCAAGGTTTAGAATTTAAGGTTTAGGGTTTAGGTTTAGTGTTTAAACTTTTTAAGTTTAAAGTTCCCAGTTTAGTGTTATTTAGGGTTTTGGATTTAGGGTTTAGTGTTTAGGGTTTAGGGTTTAGGGTTATGGTTAGGGTTAGGTTCAGGGTTTAGGGTTTAAAGTTTAGGGTTTATGATTTAGGGTTTGGGGTGTTTAGGGTTTAGGGTTTAAGGTTTAGGACTTAGGGTTTAGGGTGTTTAAGATTCAGGGTTTAGTGTTTAGGGTTTAGGGTTTAAGGTTTACTGATTAGAGTTTAGGATTTAGGGTTTAAGGTGTTTAGGGTTTAGGGTTTAGGGTATAGGGTTTAAGGTTTTTTAATTTAATTACTTAATTATTTTTTATTTTTATTTAAATTAAGTAA